>ML997986.1:164730-199147 GCA_010365825.1 Otus sunia | reverse complement strand
AAAAAACAAACCAAAACAATACAAAAACAAACAACAACAAAAAAACCCACAAACAAACAAACAAACAAAAAAACAAAACCCAAAAAAACCCAAATAATCCAAGAAACCCAGCAACAAAAACTAATGCCCTCCCACAACTGACACAAGACGAGGAGCAGAGAAATAACATGTAGAGGAGGGAGAAATTCTTGCCTCTACCTACAGTCTTGCAAACCACTACAAATGATTTTACAGAGGAATTATCACTGTATTACAAGCATCCAATATTGAGATAATATTGTAATGGGCATGGCTGTCAAGGTGTTGGTAGTGGGGTGCTGCGGGGGTGGCCTCTGCAGAAGGAGGTCAGGGACTGCCCTGTGCCAGGCACAGGCATTTCCAGCTGGCTCCACGGCAGGCAAAACAGACCCACCATACACCAAAGCAGACCCAGGCAGAGGAGTTTCTGGAGCCTCTGTATTTAAGAAAGGACAACAAATGCAGGGAAAAACACCACCAGAGTTGGAAGAGAGAAGAAACAATGTGAAAGCAGGAGGACATGCAAGAGGAAAAACAAGGGAGACACCAGAGCAAGACGGACACCAAAGAACGGAGGAGGCATGAGCCACAGTGCCAGGGCAGGAGCGACTCCTGAGCAGGAGCAAAGGAGAAACAAGAAATATTCAAGAGAAGGAGGGACAATGAAGCAGGACAAATGGTGGAGCAAAACTAGCCACTCAGAGCAGGGC
Source organism: Otus sunia (assembly GCA_010365825.1). Lineage (NCBI taxonomy): Eukaryota > Metazoa > Chordata > Aves > Strigiformes > Strigidae > Otus > Otus sunia. The sequence goes on along the minus strand of ML997986.1, from coordinate 198,419 downwards.
AAGAGTCCTAAGCAGGGGAGAAGCTAATAGCGGCCAAGCAGGGACCAAGAGGCAACCAGAACGGGGTGTGACTGCAGCCAATGGAGGAAACCACACTAGAGCCACTGAGTAAGAGCCCCAGTGGCTGACCTCAACCTCCTGCACCATCCCTTCCCTCCTGAAAGGACTGAGTATAACCTGTGATGAGGGTAAGGGAGGACCAGGAGGGCTCAGGGAAGGTGTCTGGAGGGAAGCTGAGATATTTTCTGTAAGTGTGCTTATTTGTTTGCTTGATTGTATTTTCCAATACTAGAATCAAGTAATCAAAGTCCATTAATTTCCAATAAATCTAATAATTTGAAATTCACCAACCTGAAACTGTTTTCCCTTCCCACAGCAAATGTTTACCTCTCCTTCAAGAAAAAATTTCCAAAACTCTCTAAAAAGGTATCAAAGTTTCATCTATTTTTGATTTACACTCAAAATCCAAGTTTGCTAAAAATATCATGATGAATTTCTCAAACATTTCACACACATGCTAGACTACAAGTTTATATTGGCTTTGAAGTTAGAAAGGATGTAATTTTTGTTCTTACCACCTCCAGTAGTTTAGAAATATTATTTTCCCTCTAGCTTAACCCAAGTTTTGTGGGGCTTGTCACCTAGTACCTCTTCCAGAGCAGATACCTTACTAGCCTTCTTTGTCAATCTCCTTTCTCACAGCACATGAGAGGTAGGTAGGTGTGAGAATTGTGATAACATCTGCCTTCCTCCTCCTGTCCTGCTCAGGCTCTAGCCTCCATGCCAGTCTCCAGCTATAACTGCAGAACCATGGAAGTCTTTAGTAGGCCACACAAGGATTTAAATGCAGCATGGTTAAGGTGAAACGAGTTGTCTAAAGAGTCAGCAAAATTTATTAGCTAAGTGCTTTCAAGCCTGAGAATATGTCGAGATAATAGTTCAGACAACTTAAACACATTGCCTCCTGATTCTTATGATCCCACTTCTGTCTTTATTTGTTATCCCATGTAAACATTCCTGTGTTTCTGCAGAAGTGAAAAAACCCAAAAAGATCTGAAGGCTCTTTCCTAATGGGAGGTTTGGTAGAAAATCCTGTCGGAAGTGAAGCACTACCCTGTCTACAGAAGAAAATAGCATTAGAAAGAAAATGCATTAGAAAGCCAGACACTGACACGTTCTGCCTGTCATGTGCAAACCACACCCCGTCTTAACCACAGTAACCCTTGATGTTTCCAACTTGAAAAAATAACCATTTTAAATAAGACTGCAATGAGGAGCCTGAAATGGGAAAAAGTGCAGTTTGATTAATCACTGCAATTTTAAAATATTTTATATGATAGCCATGAGACCATAACAGAAGAAAAAAATATATTGTCTAAAACTCTCATTCCTGCTTAGAAGTGAAGTAGAATTAATAGGCATAGTTTTGGAACATACTTTTTCTCTCTTCCTATATCCTGTGACTTGTATTGCTCACTTTATGTAGAACAAGTGAAAAATAAACAGATGTATTTTGCATTTGCAATTATGTACATATACTATAATGAATTATTTTCCCCCTTTCAGAAATTGAGGAACATATTAGAAATAAGTTAAAACTGTAAAGCAGATATTCTGAAACACCTACTAAGCAAAAATTTTTTCAGATAAATTACCCAGTTTTTTTTTCCTCAACTATGTGCCTTGTTAATATAATTCTCAGCAATCCTTTAGATGTTCACAAAGAAAATAATTAATAGAGGAGGGAAAAACCTTACTGAAATGTCAATATTTAAAAGGACAAATTGAATGAGTAAGGTAATTACAGGGTGATATAAATCTCAAAATGACAGGATGGCTAGTGAGAGTTTGATTCAGACTTAGATGACTATAATGTAAATAATGCTAATCAGCACAGGTTTGGGGTAAAGCAGACCTTGTCAAATTAAGAAATTTTTTTCTAATGGGAATATAAACTTAGCTGATAAGATAACAGTGCTAATGCAATAGGTTTCTATAAAGCATTTTGACTTGGTACTGCATGACATGTCAATTTAGTGGTCTGAGTGACACAGTTATCACATTATATTATAAAGACTAAACCAGATACTTCATGAATCTTAAAAATGAAATTGCACATTAAAGAAAAAATAAATAAAAATAATTTAATTATTTCTCCAGGGACTGTTATTTGGCACTGTACTATACAAAACTTTTTGTTACTGAAAGCACCGTAACCATACTGTTCCAGGCCAGGTTCATCGGCATTTTGAGCAATGCGATTTAGTGGAAGGTGTCCCTGCTCATGGCAGGGGGTTTACAACCAGATGATCTTTAAGGTCCCTTCCAACCCAAACCACTCCATGGTTCTATGATTCATTACATAGTGACTGCATGTGAGAGACTGAAATGTCAAATGATTGTCTCAAAGCTTGCTTGTGTGTGTGCTGTGAGTCACAGGGTGATGTCAGTAATGCTTCAAACATTCATCAAGGACCATCTATGGCCTTTGTAATTAGTCTAAGGAATGTCACCCAAGGAAGTGGGAGTATATCGAAGGATGCACCCCCCACTCCCTTGCAGCTGTATTGACAAACTCCTTAGATAAGCCTCAAAGAGATGGACTGAGTGAAACCAAATGTTTATTGTTAATCTCTGACTCTATTGTGTAAGCCCAATATTTTGTGGATCTGTTGTGTACACCAGACACCATGCATGCCTTGCTAATGACTTCCAACCTTTGCCATTGAACTCATAAGAGGTGGGCATTTCTGCCCCAGAAGCCAGATGATTGCTCAAGAACCATGAAGTCAGCAAAATCCTGTGGGAGCAGAGGAAAAACCAAAGGTAGTCACGGTGAGTACGATCACCAACTCAATTGGACAAGGGGTGGTGCACTCCATTTCCCCTCAATGCATGTGCAGAGCCCATGGTCCACCTTTTTCCTCATGTCTCATGGAAATGAGTTTGTGGAATACCTGCCCCTCCTCATCTAGTATGTTAATCAGCTGATAAAATGAACTTAAAAGGTTACAGAAAACTTTGCTCTTCATGCACTCACCACCAAAGTACTGAAGACTGAAGACCAACCAGAGGCTGCTGGATCCATAGTGGTGGCTATTCTTGCAACTCTATTCCGGATGCTTGCTTGATTTCTCTCTTTTCCTTTCACTCTGCCCTATCGCTACCACTCTTCAATTTTAATAATAAAAACTGTTTTAGGTATATGGCATTTGACCTCATTTATGTCTTAATCTCCTTCTTGGGATCATATCAAAACCTCCCCAAACACTGGATTGAGACACTGCAATAATGTAGAACAGGTAACAACAGATCTGAATATCTCTCTATCTACATGGTACTAAACTCCCATTCTATGGAACCAGGATTAAGAACACAATCCATGCAAAAAATGGTTGACTTAACTGGAGAGAAAGATCTCTGGAGAAAAGACACAAAGGGACTCAGCTGAACATTATACCCAGATAGTGTATATTTTCCTGATAGATATATATATATATATATATATATCACAGGGGAAAAAAAAAAAAAAAAAAAAAAAAGCAGGATATACTACCTATACATTTTACATGCACACTGCTTCCTCCCACACTTCTCAGCTTGTCAACACCGTTGTGAGTCCTATATGTGCTGGCACTCCCTTACCATAGCTTTATCTTTAAATTTAATAGTCATCCATTACCTATGCCAAAACCAGACCCTGTCTGCTTTGGCTCTTACATGAAAGAGAAATAGAGCATTATACTAGTTTTGGTTTTGAAGTGTAGCTGTCCATTAGTCCCACATTAAAGGGAAACAATATTTGTGGTCTTCTAGCTTGTTCATTCAAGGCGTATCTGAAGTATCTGTATGAAGTGTTATGTTGTCTAGATGTATCTAACATCAAAGAGGAAGAAATAAAAGCTAGGAAAACAAAACCTCAAAGCAAGTTTCAAAAAAATATAGACAATTAGCTGCTTAAATACATTCACCACAACCTTAGTAACTCTTTAATAAAAATAAATATTTTGGTAAAAAGTACTTTAAGTGAAACGATCCAAATCTAAAGTCCTAAAGATAGAGCCAAACTTTCTATATAAAACCAAATTTTAATCACAATGATTCTAACTTAAGAATCCATATGAAAATCAATACAGAAGCAAAGACACCTGAAGAATTATTCCAAAACTTAATGGCAAAGGACTCTGAAACCTAGCATGTTACCAAAGCTTAGTAAGTGTTCTATCGACATTCTAAGAAAAGTCAACAAAACTACTCAGCTATCTTAATACTTATCTATTCAGGCAGAATAGTGAAAGACTCAAGTTTTGGCAACATTTAAAAGTGATGATTAAACACTTAATATATAAATACTAAATAAATTTATCATTATGATACATTTGCATTAATTTGAAAGCCATAAAAGCTATTTCTAGAAGTATTTTATAGAAACTGTGTAGAACATTGAATGTCTAGAATGAAAGTCCACTCATTCATGGGACATGGAATTAAAAAAGGCTTTAGAAGATGAAGCAAGAAATTCCCTAAGTCACGCTTTAGAGTAATTCAAAGGATTATGTATAACTGTCATTTTTCACAGTAACAGTTTCATGACATTCTGAAAAAAAGTGAAATTTTATTTAGAACATAGTTTATTTTTTTAAATAGCTTTTAAAAATATCATAGTCATCTTTCCAATAGAAAAATAGAGGGGTGTAAAGAATACAGGACTCAAAAAATGCTTGTTCATACTTCTGTCAAGTAAAACTTTTCTACAGGTTACTCTTATCTAGGTAACTTTACTTGGCTAATATCAACGAGAAATAGGGTAGGAAATATCTTGTATGAAATCAAGGACATGTATATCTACATCCCTAAAAACAGAGCCGAGCAGTTTCAAAGGTCAAACAAAAACACTGAAGGGTTCAATTATATTCAATGTATTGAATATATCTATATTTGATATATTTTTATGTCTGCTTTTTTTAGGTCATCTAAGTCTAGTGGAGGGAGGGGAGGGAGAAGTAGTAGAAAAAAAAGTAGTTTCTTCCACTAAAACACATTTCACATTTTGCAGTGTTTTCTCAGACTCTTTTAATTCCACTTGAAGGGTGAAGCATCTCCCACATGTCAAACTGTGTCCTGAAGTCATCTCTATACTGAATAACTGTCAGAAAAGCCTTGAGCTTTTTGTTTGTTAAAATCTTTGTTAACTTGTCTGTTGAATAACAGCTAAACATATGTCAGGTGCAACTTAACCTTCCCAGAGAGAGATGCTCTTAGACTCCTAAATATCATCTCTACCATACTACGTCAATGGCCGTGAATCAAAGAGTAGTAAGTGATTGTTACAGACAGAGTTTAACAGTACAGCAAGAGAGGTTTTTGCTGAATAAGGTCTATCATATCAGTTAAACAACCTGCGATTTACAATCTCGCCTTCTATCCACCTTCTGAAACATTTTCACTTGCTAAAATGAAACTGCTAAAAACCCCCCAGCTTTTATCCTGGTGTCTGTGGTGAGAGGAAAGTGATACCTTTCAAGTAACACACATTCTATCACACTGCCTTTAGAAATTCCTTTAATAGCATAAACCTTGAAACTATAATCACAAAAGAACATTATCCTCATTCTGTTTGATGTAAAATAACTTTATTTTTGTTAACAACTTTCAGAGGATTACATATATAAACTGAAATATATTCTTAAATGTAACGAGTAAATTGTAGTGTAATTTCTTCCCTCCTTCTATTAATAGAGCAAAAGTCTGTTAAGAATGAAACTGATCATTCATCCTATGTCTCAATATGATATTCATGTTATTCCTACGTATGATTAACCATAGCTAGCTTACCTTACTGAGGTACATAGTTAGATTAATGTTTGTTAGTTCAGGATACTAAAGAGTAAAGAAATAAAAACTTATGACCAGTTTACCTTACTTGAAGAGAGACACTTTTACTTGGAAGAAAAATTATACTCACTTACTTGTCTTGTCCCAAATTCTAGCAGACAGAACATCTTAAGGTAGTTCAGAATCTTTAAATGCTAGTTTAAGGCCTTTTGATGGGTCATTATTTGTTCTGATTTAATCTGGTATCAGAGATTGTGTTAGCTTACTGGAACATCCTTTTAGCAGAAACCTAACATTTTATTTCAGCTCAGAGTCACAAAAGTTAAAGAAGGCTCCAAATCTTTTCGCTGTAAAGAAGGCAAACTTTTTATTTTTTGTTAAGAAGCAGGTATTCTGGTTCTGAACAATGCATGAACTATGTGAAAGTATCTAGCTTCTCAGTATGCAGCTGTATTTCATAGACATGATACAGAATCTTTATTTTCTTTTCTTACCTTTAAAGGTATTGTAAAGTTTTTGCATACAAAGGTCAAATTGGATTCTGGAAGTCAGCTGGCATGATTTTATTAAATATACAGTCAAAAATATCAATGTTTTTTTAAAGAATCTGAATTTAAGAACCTTAGACTATATTAAAACTGATGAAATAGAACTCTATTCCCAGATATGCAAAAGCCATAAACCTTGTAGTAAGTTGTGGTTTCAAACTGAAGTCAAAGTGCTAGTTTTGAATTACTCAGTATTGTTCATGTAGACCTAGAGAGTAAGACAGAATACCTTACATGAAATGCTCACCTTCAGAAGCTCCAGATTCTTTAGTTATGCAGAATAACTATATTGACATCTTAAGTCATCATAAATTCCATTTCTAATACACCGCTTCCTGTCCTCTGCTGGCTTATCTCCAGTTGAGGGAAACAAGAAATTTGCTAAACAATTTAGGAATCATTAAGGCAGATCCCTCAAGTTCAGATTTCGTACATACTTGAAATTCAGAGCATACCTCAGTACAAATCAATACTGTAAATCAACAATGCAGAGAAGCCTCTGAAAAGTAAAAATTGGAAGTTTAAACTATATCCATATGTGTGCCATTAAAGGAAGACAAACTAGTTTTGAAAAGCACAGTAAAATAGAGAGAAGACATGTTCATATATCTGTCTATTGACCTACATGCCAAACGGGAAGTTGAAACCAGCTTTATTTTTCTGTATGGAGCATACAGAAAAAGAGAATAAGAACAAGGAGCTTCCCAAAACACTTCCTGATTGGTGGAAGGAAAAAACTTCTCCCTGACACTGCTGTATGCTGGCCTCTAGCTCCCGTAGATAGATGAAGTCAAGGAAAGCTGTCCTGTAATTACAACTGCACTATACAAATAACAACATGCAACATCTATTGATCCAGGTATCTGGATTAACCTTGACTGCCCATGGTGTGTAAGATACAGTCGCTACAGATGATGCATTGCATGTACTCTTAAAGATAAGAAAAATGTATTTAATAATCAGGTAGTCTAACCCACCTCCAGAGATACAGAAAATGAGCAAACGTCTACACTCTGCAACTGTTCATTAATAAGCGATGACTTATTGTCCTGGTTTAGCCAGGATAGGGTTAAGTCTCCCCAGCAGTGGGGGGGAGCTCTAGCAGGGTTATTCAGATCCCATGCAGATGTCACATCCTGCCGTGGAGGTGAGACTGGTCAGTTAGCATGTGTGTTATGCCATCGCGCTTCTCACTGCTGTGTTGGTAGATATTTTGCTCTGTTCATTGTTATTACTGGTTTTCTTATTGTTATTGTTGATATTTGTTGCGTTGCTGTTACTCTGTTGCATTAAACCTCTCCTTATCACAGCCCAGAGCTTTGTATTTCACTCCCTTTGTGGGGGAGGGGCAGCGGCCATGTGGTCTCAGACCCCGGCAGGGACCAAACCACCACACCTATCCAACTTCCCCTGCTGGGGACCAGATACTTTCCATATGTTTAAGGATGTAATCCTGGAAAAGTGGTGAGCAGAGGTTGCTCAACAGCTCTATATGCAGGACATTCAGGTCCAATATGGATATTATACCTACTGAACTGAGGAAGAGGAAGGAAAACTTTCAAGGAAAAAGGCACCTGTGGAGAACAGGATAGTCTGGAGGCACTTTGGAAAAGTTAGTTATTAAGACTGAAATAAACAATTTCCTACTCTGGAAGGTTTATTTAGCATATTTATTTGTCAATAATATATCTTGTATTTCAGATTTTTGTAAGAAAAATGAAATCTTTCTTATTTTCCTGGTTTCCATTAGACTGCAAGATGATAGATTGTATCCTAGATTAGAATTAAAGGTTACTAAATTTGAAATGGATATGGTGAATCTAAGTTTTACAAACACAAACCTGTCACACTCAAATACTATGTCTTGGAAGCCATATTAGGGTTTCATTTGGAAGGAGAATCTGGGGAAGTACTATATAATTTAACAATATGTTTTTTATTCTGCATACAGGACAAAGGAAATCATTATCAGGGACAGGAAATAAGACAACAATTGTCATGATCTCTGCTAAAAATTTTCACAAGTCCAAGCTTCCCACCAGCCTCATGCCCTAGTAGGGATCAAATATGAGATTGAGGTATTCACAGTCCCAAAACAGAAGGGGTTTCCTAGGTCTTTTCTTCGAGTGTCAGCTTTCTGTGAAGCGGAACATTATTTCAGCATGTTTCATGGCAGTTCTCCCTGTTCATTACTGACACCTAGAGAACCATGAGCTAGATAACCAGTTATATCCTGCTGTTATGTAGAAAGTAGGAAAGAGGGAGGCAATATAACCATAATGAAACGTAGAAGCCAAGTTACTATTCTCCATAGTGATGTCAGTTCTGTGACTGGGAGGTGTCATGAGAGCAGAAAGGAAGAACAACTTCACTTAGCTGTGACAGTGAGCAGTGCCAAATTTAAGAAATTAGCTCCATCATCCTGCCCACTGACACCTGTATTTCACAGTTAACACTGAACTTGAGCAAGACTTCTAGAAAATCTTTTCATAACATTACTCCCTTAAAGGTTGATTGTCACTTTTCATATCATGGTATATGTAGGCCAGAAAACTCAAGCGTCAACTAGTTTCAAAGCTTGCCTGCAGATTTAACATTAAAAGCAGAGTTTTAAGCTGTGAAACAAGTAATGATGTCTAATTGCTTCCATACTACTGTCAGCAAAAGCCGGACAACAGCAGCACTACAGTGTAGATGACAACTATGGAGAGATTACTAACATACTTAATCTCTGAAATCCTTACTGAGACTGGAAGGCAAATTTTCCTCAGAGTTTAAAAATAAGAAACTAACCTACCCTGCATCTAATTTCTCTACATCAAACCAGAGTGACTGTCGACCTGGTGATGAACTAAGAGATAAATTATCAGAACTTCCTGACTTGTAAATTCCCTCTACAGTGTCTCAATATTTTCCATCCTTTCTCTCAAAAGAAATTTTGTGAGCAGTAACAGTGAATGCTTTAGCGGAAGGACATGTCATGATTTAAGCTCAGCCTGCAACTAAACACCACACAGCCAGTTGCTCACTCCCCCACAAGCAGGATGGGAGAAGAGAATTGGAAGGGTAAAAGTGAGAAAACTCATGAGTTGAGATAAGAACAGTTTAATAATTGAAATAAAATATAATATAACAAACTACTACTACTACTACTACTGCTACTACTACTACTGATGTTGTAATGAAAAGGAAAATAGCAAAGAGAGAAATAAAACCCAAGAAAGACAAGTGATACAAATGAAAATGAAAACAATTCCTCACCACTAACAATCCAATGCCCAGCCAGTCCCCAAGCAGTGGCTCCTGGCCAACTTTTCCCCTAGTTTATTGCTGAGCATGACATTATATGGTCTGGAATATCCCTTTGGTCAGCTGGGGTCATCTGTCCCAGCTGTGTCCCCTCCCAACTTCTTGTGCACTCCCAGTCTACTCGCTGGTGGGGCAGTGTGAAGAGAACAGGCCTCAACTCTGCACAAGCACTGCTCAGCAGTAATGAAAACACCCTGTATTATCAACACTGTCTCCAGAACAAATCCAAAACACAGCCCCATACTAGCTACTACAAAGAAAATTAACTCTACCTCAGCCAAAACAAGCAAAGGACAGAAGGCACATAAGCACCTACCTAACAAAGATATCCTTGTATTAAAATATTCTAGGGACAGTTATTTGTTATACTTAAGGAAATAATTGCTTAAAGAAGTCTGTCTTATACTTCTCCTGACACACCAGTGTTGTCTAAAGTTTGAGAGATTTTACTTAAATTTCTGTACTAGGGTGGAAATCAGACTATCAGTCCTCCTCTTTCATCCCTTTACAGACAGAATATGTTATCCTTTTCTTTTGAAAGCAGAAATACAAGAACAGATTGTATCTCTTTAATCAGTATTCTTGAGGAAAGGTCAATGAAGTATTTTAACTGCGTTTTGTATATTCGATATTCTTTCAAAATGTGATTAAAAAAGGAATATCTCCACCTGATTTACCTATTCTATTAGACTTACTAACTTCATAGAATTATAGAATACCAGGTTGGAAGGGATGAAAGATCATCTGGTCCCATCTTTCTTGGCAAAAACACGGTCTAGGAAAGATGGCCCAACACTCTGTCCATCTGAATCTTAAAAGTGCCCTTAAAAGTGTTCACTTGTGTGAACAAAAATAATGTACTTCATAAAGGAAACTAAGCCAGGAGAACAGTATTAAATAAAGATAACATGCTGTTAACAGAATATTTTTTCAACATTACTTTATCTGTATTTTAAATGAGCATTAATTCAAGTATTCATTAGGTACCTAATAGTTATAGATCAGCAGACAGACTACAGTATGGTCTTCAGTTTCACATTGTCAGGTAGAAGTTAGATAAATCAGTCAAGACTGAAAACTATTTAATATAGAGCCTCCATTGCTTTTAGTAGTTCTAACAGGAAAAGTAGCATTAGATACAAGTAAGTGCCTATCTGAAAGCATTTTCTCAGTATAAAATGTATCTGGAAGTCTGAGGACTAGTTCCCAGTTCACATAATTAAGATAACAGAGATAAAAAGACTACATTCCACACCATGTTACTCTGATTTTGTGCTGATTTCATGAGTAAGTCTATCATTGCCACATCTAATACTAGATTTTTAAGGTATGCTTCTCCCAGTATGCTCTAACAGTTGATGATGTCTACTTATCTAATATTGACTGAAAAGCAATCTGTAGAGAGTTTATTCAAGACTATTTCTTTCATAGTTTCCACGTCAGGCTTCGCTTTTCCACTGACTGCATGTCTAATAACTCACACAGTTTTGATTTTTCCATGTCCTTCTCAAACATAAAATAATTTAAAACAAAAATAAAAGACAGAGGGCAACACAAGATCATAAATATGGAATGTCTTGTGTAGAAGCAGGATTCTATTTAATTCAAATAACCAGCTTGGTAAAGAAGGTGATGGAAGAAGGTCAGACTGAGTGACAGGGCCCTATGCATTCAAGACAGTGAACAACTGCCTTCATGGTGCCTTTTTCTGCAAAGAGTGGTCTTCTTGTACAGGAGGTGCAAGGTAAACCGGGAATGGATCTTCAGGCACTTGCCACCAGTACTAGCAGACGGGTTCAAAAAGCAGCTTGACAGACTCAAGGGAAAAAAAGCTGCTAGATACAACAGACACCACCCCTGCCTCAGGAGCTCTATGCCACAAGTCACTGGAGACTAAGAGAGTGCTGATACATGTAATTTTCCACTGCTTTTATAGTCTTTCCTTCCCATCCGCTATCAGACACTGTCAAGCATGGGAGAATGGTCTAGATACACATAACCATTTCTATTTATATTAATTACAACTTCATATTCATATATCTAGGTCTAATTATGGCTTGCTAATTAACTGCTCTTTTTCATTGAGAGCTAGATTACATTGCTCTCCACAGAAGGAAATGATGGTGTCTAATGGTTTCTCAAACGGGCAAGACTACTGAGAGAGAATAGTCAGCCAAGAAGTATAACTTATAATCCTTCACGATATTCACTAAAGTCTAGGGAAATTTAACTGGAAAAAAAAAATATATATAGTCTGAAAATATATGTGTAAAAAAATGTGCAATTGGGTTGAAACTTTCCATAGAATATACATGTTTCTAAGATTTGAGATTTCAGATTCATGCTATAATTATCCACAGAAAAAATTTAACAAATGAGATAATAGTTGTCAATCACAACATAAAAAATCTCTAATTCACACAATGTGTACAAATTTGAGAAGTTTTTAGAGTTGTAGTTTACTTCAGTAATAAACCAAGCAATACAATTCATCAAAACTAACTAGATACTTTCATTTTCATTCTTTATTTTCCTTACATATTACTGAAGACACCTTCCATGATGAGCACAGCACAATGTTTTTCTCTGTAACTTAACATGGACAGGCTGTATTACAATTGTCCTGGTTTCAAGGAGATTTGATTTTAGGTGACAATAGCCAATGAATTGAACTGCCAAATAACCCTGTTATTGTAAATGGTTCCCCACAACATCCTCAAGATCGACATCTTCGGCCCAAAGACTGTGAGCATGGACTGCATCAAATACATCAGCTGCAAGCTCTAATTTTACCAAAGACTAAACGTCATCTTCCTACCACATCCAAGGTCACCTGCTCCACTGACTAAGCCAACTCGACCTCATCCCTCCAGCTTTAAAACACTGTCATGACATGAAACCGAAAGTTATGGACAAAATGAACTCAGCAGACATTTTGGAAGGATGGCCCATAGACTAAGAGAATGATATCTGTGAGACCTGGGAAAGGGGTGGTTATTACTTAGAATGTATTGGGAACCTGAGCATAACATAAAAGGTATGGAATAAAGGGTGGAGACTGTCTGGAATGGAATGGAATGGAATGGAATGGAATGGAATGGAATGGAATGGAATGGAATGGAATAAAGGGTTTCGGGTGGAATAGAGTTAATTTTCTTGAACTGGAAGGGAACACAGCCTGAGCGCCCAACCAGGATCTCAGCTAGGGTAGAGTTAACCTTTCTTGAGCTGAGAGGGAGTATAGCTGGAGTTGCAGAGGAACATGACAAGCTGACAGTTAGGATACTACAAAGCACCAGCACCTAGAACAGAAGAGACTGAACAGCAACAAGATTATCATTGTATTTAGAGTTTCCCCTACTGCTCCAATCTCAGCGTAGCCACTAGAAAAGGGTCTTTCTGCTTGTCATTTTTTAACACCTGTTATGGTTTTAACACCTCTCCATTTTGACTTTAGCTACAACAGCTTTATGAAGCTCTCTTGTTATGCCTGTAGCAGCTACTGATTTTCAAGAACTGGGGGATTTCTACATATCTGATCTAATAGCACCACTTCACAAAAAAAGCCAAATGTCCATAAAGTCATAAAGTCGATACTGTGTGTAGGTGGAAACTGCTTCAGCTGCAATGCATTCTGTTCAGCAGCATTTCCATCCTATCAGTTAAGTTTCAGACTCAGTAATAAAGGCAAGTGTTACAGTAAACAGACAGACAACTATGTCTGATGCTTAGCTAACTGCATGGCACATGAGGAACTACTGCACACGATGTGAAAAATTATTGAATGTAAAAAATTAGGGTGGGAAATTGATGAAGCTTACAGAGAGTGCCATGAGGAGTGCGTGGATTTCACAGATGTTTAAGGTGAGCTGAGAAAGAGTACTGGGGGCTTTTAGGGGACAGAACTACACAAGAGGTACTCTTGCTCCAGAACCCTTTGACTCAAATTTGCCACACATTTCCATTTCACTGCAAAATGTTCTGGTTCTGTGTCGTAACTGCCAGGCTGAATTCTGTCATCACCTCTTACAACTTTAAAAAGCAAACTCATTTTATATCCCAAAATGCACTGGTTTGTTCAGGACTTCAGATGAACTTCTTTTACTTAAAAGCTTCTTGAGCAGATAGCTGGCCACTGAAGATTCTGACTAAAGTTACTTATTGGTTGGTTCATTGCATTTAATAGAAAAAACATCCCTTTCCATAAGTGAGGATGAAATGTAATAACAATTAAGATCAAAGCTGGAAAAGCTGTCAAGTTTAGAGTCTCTAAGAAGTTCTTACACACACCTGAGCCATATTCTGAATTGCCGTAAGCTTACATCACCAGCTTTCACTGTCTGAAAACCACAACTCAAACCTGTAGCTACAGTCTACAATCCTACAGTCCCCTGGTGGGGAGGGTACAGCACTGTTTCAAGAGGCAGGCTTTGAAATGGCCTTGTTAAGCTACTGACTTTAACTTGCTTGGTATAGCAGTGAGGGATCACAAGGCCTAAGCAGAAACTACAGATTCTTGAAAAAGATTAAAATAAAAATCTGTTCAATTTAGATAATTCTTCTACTTTTAATTATTTCTGTCATTAATGTATCAAGACACGTTTTGCATTTCTAACACTTTGAATGTAGGATCCTTTTCAGTAATATTGTCATCTAACACTATGGGAGCAGTTCTGTTCACAGAACAGTTATCCCAAAATTCATCCTCTGCTAGAAATACCTTCTAAGCACTGCTCACACCAAATGTGAATCATTTGATATTCCTTTTAATGAAGCAAGCATATGACACTGAACATATGAAAAATATTCACAGATGAGACAGATTTTGACAGTCAGCCTGAGCTACCATCTGTTCTTATTAGAGCAGTGGAATAAAGTTTGTATTATACTCCACTCTAAAATTCTATTAGTGATGTTTATTGGAAAGTTCTGAAATCAGCATGCAGCTGAAGAACACTGATGTATTTTTCTACATTGCTAGAATTTGGATCTCTAAGTAGTACTACAAAGCAACCCTTCATTTGAGCAAGTAAGGATAATCAGTTTTGGAAACTTAGATTATAAACAATATCACATGGATTGAGCATTAATTTCTGAAAATACCTCTTGTCAATTTGGTATCAATACTAAGGTTTTTTCTATGAAGGTTAATGGTAGTATTAGTATGGTAGGGCCATCAGCTGATTTATGCAAGAAGAATGATGATACTGAAGTATTGGACATAAGATATTATGTTTAATATTCATGAAATTATATGAATCTAGAGCTTGTATTTCTTTAGAAACAAAAAGGAATGACAGATCACAAATCTTCTACCTATCTGGCTCCAAATCCATTACAATAGGATAGACTGCATTACTGTGTAATCAGCTACTGTGTTAACTAGTCACTATACCAAATCTGAGAGTTGCACTGTACTCTTCAGAACAACCTAAAGATATTCCAGATCAACTGAAGTATTTCTTAAGGAAGTCCTCCAATTTTAAATGGGATTCAGACTTTGTTTTAAACTGTCACATCACAACAGCAGCGGGATTTCATCGACCAAAAGTTTTTGTTTTAAAGCAGTCATATTTTAGTCTCCTGTATCAGAAAAATAGGCATTAGATCAAGTTGTGGTACTTCGCAAAAAAACTAAAGATCTCACTAAAACAAGCAAAAGGAATATCTATTAGATCTGAATACCTACCTTGCACTTGCATTGTTTTGATTAAGAGGAGAAACTTTAAGATGGATACACAGCGTGACCTGGCTCATTCCCTTCTTAAAGTTTTACCTCCAAACCAGCATCCTTCCTTGTGCAGAGCTGCTACAAGAACTTCCATCACAGACAAACATTTTGTTAAAGCTGCAACCATTCAATGTGTATAATGTCCACAACAAGAGCACAAGCAGAAGACAGAGAGGTTCTTGCTGTCTTCTCTTTTTCCATAATAAGATAGTCAGGGACAGCATTCCTTAAGTACTTTACTACCTCAAGACTCCAGCGGTTCTGTGCAGAATTTAGAGAGGCACATGCAGAGCAGTAACACTCTGCAGTTTAAATTTGTCTGTAAATCCCAGAGCTTACCTTCCACTGAAGTTTAGTGATGCACCTCTCAGCATTTTCAAGACACACAAATTTAAATGAAATCCTCTTTGTTCTACAACATGTACTGACAATATATAAGAGGGGTCAGAAGGATCATCCGGAAAATTTCAGCCTGTCATCTTGACTTCAGTGCCTGGGAAGTGATGAAGCAGCTCATCCTGAGTACCATCATACAACACCTGCAGGACAACCAGATGATCAGGCCCAGTCAGCATGGGTTTATGAAAGGCAGGTCCTGCTTGACAAACCTGATCTCCTTCTACGTCAGAGTATCCTGCTTATTGGATGAGGGAAGGGCTGTGCCTGTTGTTTGCCTTGACATTAGTAAGGCCTTTAACACCGTTTCCCACAGCATTCTCCTGGTGAAACTGGCTGCTCATGGCGTGGATGGGCACACGCTTTGCTGGGTAAAAAAGTGTCTGGATGGCCGGGCCCAAAGAGTTGTGGTGAATGGAGTTAAATCCAGTTGGCGGCCGGTCACGAGTGGTGTCCCCCAGGGCTCGGTTTTGGGGCCACTCCTGTTTAACATCTTTATTGATGATTTAGACAAGGGGATCGAGTGCACCCTCAGTAAGTTTGCAGATGACACCAAGTTGGGTGGGAGTGTTGATCTGCTCGAGGGTAGGGAGGCTCTGCAGAGAGACCTGGACAGGCTGGAGCGATGGGCTGAGGCCAACTGGAGGAGTTTCAATAAGGCCAAATGCCGGGTGCTGCACTTGGGCCACAACAACCCCCAGCAGCGCTACAGGCTTGGGGAGGAGTGGCTGGAGAGCTGCCAGTCAGAGAGGGACCTGGGGGTGTTGATTGACAGCCGGCTGAACATGAGCCAGCAGTGTGCCCAGGTGGCCAAGAAGGCCAATGGCATCCTGGCTTGTATCAGCAATAGCGTGGCCAGCAGGGACAGGGAAGGGATCTTGCCCCCGTACTCGGCACTGGTGAGGCCGCACCTCAATGATTGTGTTCAGTTTTGGGCCCCTCACTACAAAAAGGACATTGAATTACTTGAGCGTGTCCAGAGAAGGGCAATGAAGCTGGTGCAGGGTCTGGAGCACATGTCGTACGAGGAGTGGCTGAGGTAACTGGAGTTGTTTAGTCTGGAGAAGAGGAGGCTGAGGGGAGACCTCATCACCCTCTACAACTACCTGAAAGGAGGTTGCAGAGAGCTGGGGATGAGTCTCCTTAATCAACTAATAAGCGATAGGACAAGAGATAATGGCCTCAAGTTGTGCCAGGGAAGGTTTAGACTGGATATTAGGAAATATTTCTTTACAGAACGGGTTGTTAGGTGTTGAAATGGGCTGCCCAGGGCAGTGGTGGAGTCCCCATCCCTGGAGGTGTTTAAGAGTCAGGTTGTCATAGCGCTGAGGGATATGGTGTATTTGGGAACTGTCAGTGTGAGGTTAATGGTTGGACTGGATGATCTTCAAGGTCTTTTCCAACCTAGATGATTCTGTGATTCTGTGACAAAGTTATTATATTTTATATATGTATATATATAATATTATATATAATTATGGTAGATATTATAATGCACTAATAATGATTATTATAATATGGTCTTATATATTATAATATATAATATGCAATATATTAAATATGTGGTGTATATATGATCATGTATATATAATAACAGATTAGCTATTGTTTAGTTTGCAGCCCAGCCTAGACAGAGGTTCACAGCACCACTGTACCTCCAACTCCCCCTGTTAACTATTACCCTAGCGAACACACTGGAAAATCTTTGCTGTAGCTCTGTCCATAAGCTAGAACACACCTCCTCTTTAATAAACTGCATCTTCCATAATACTTCTTTTTAAAAATACCTTAACTGCTTCCCTAAATTCTTTCAGCAACTTCTCAATAAAACATACAAATTGAATTTAGCTCCAACATACCCAAACTTGAGGTTTTATTGACTTGAACTCTTCTGATTCTGATTTCTTTCAGGGCACCAGTCCACCATATTCCTTTTCCGAGACCATCTGATTGTTAACTTAGATCCACTGCTTCTTTTCATTTCATTATTCCAACAATCTGATGGTTTTCCTTTCCCCTCTGGTACAGGTGTATTCAATACATTACCCACCTATCACCACATGCAGCCATAAAAAGCTCCCTGAGCACCATTAATGCCTTCAATGCCAAATTAAGGTTTCTACCCTTCCATTACATGAGTAGAAAGCAATGTCTGTCTACGAAGAAGTAGTCCAAGTGGCCAGAGCAAAATAGTCATTACTGGACAATGTTAAAAAAACAGAGAGAAATCTTTCTGAGGAACACATCTAGAACCGGGATAAAACCCTTAATACAGTTTAACAGTCAGTATAAATCAAATATAATGAGTGCACCTCAGTTTTTAGTGTCACCAAGTAGGCAGTTAAAAATAGAAGTGACCAAGAACTGGGGGTCATGTAAAAACACACTAAGGTCTTTGGCTGTCAACAGCACTTAGAGTGGTCACCTTTAGTGTTTAGTACCCTATTATGTTCCATTTCTTGAGTTTCCTGTTAGGCTTATTTTTACAGGTTTAAGATGGTATTTTCTGAAATCTTAAATATATAAATATATGTGTAGATAAATGTGCTTATTTACATTAATTTAAAAAAAAATTGAAAAAGGTGCCCAAATATAGCGGCATCACATGTTTTTACAGCTATATACTTCTAAAATATACTCCTATTAAACATGAAAAATACTTTTTTTCTTAGCAAAAAAAGCATACTACACTCTGATTTGCAAAGAAAAACAGATGCATTTTTGCACACATAAAAAACAAAGAAAAATCTTACATTCCTTTATGGCTACATAAATTAGACAAGGCTGAAAGTTTCCTCTTGAAGTTAGCATAAAAAATGGATTTATCTGAATGACATTCCTTACTTGTTCCATTCTCTTTTTCTGGTTATGTGTTATCATTAGAAATGTAATGCATATGCAACTGAGACTGCTGCATTCAGTAAGTCTAGTTTAGGAGAACACATAAGGCTTTTGCACTGTCTGCTGCAAAATTGATGAACGGGAGAATTTGAAAATTAAAATAAGTGTATACAGCATATACGTAGATAAAACCATGCACAGCAAAATCTTAATTATCTATCTAAAATAATTGGTTTCTTGCATACAACTGCATGTCAAATGAATATGGTTTATCATGTAGCTTCATAAATCCATATATAAATCCAGACTGACAATCTTCTTAAAGAAACAATTTTATGCAAAGAAAATTCATAAGGCTGTGGTCATTCAGCAATTTATTCAACAAAAACTCAGAGCACAAGTTCATTTTCACAGCTTTGAAGATGGTTGATTATATTTAATAAATGATCTTCTGCAACATAGTCCCACAAACAGGTCATATTTAAAAGTATCCATTTAAAGTTCATACATACATATGTGTACACACAGACACACACATATGTATAGTATGTATATAAACACACACACACAAACTGACATTAGCCATGGCTCAGAAAGAACTCACTTGAACTCAAAAATCCGTTGGTCTCAGTTATTCTTTTCATAGTAGTTGTATTGGGTCTGGCGGAGATGGAGTTAATTTTCCCCACAGCAGCTCTCATAGTGCTGTGTTGTGTATTGGTAGCTAGAAAGGTGTTGATAGCATGCTAGTGTTTTGGCTACTGTTGAGCAGTGCTTGCACAGCATCAAGGCTGTCTCTCCAACATTCTCACATGTTGGAAGTGTGGGAAAAGAAAAACAGTGAAAAATCTGTAAAACACACATTTCCTTCACACAGGGTGCCCAGAACAAACACAGGACGGGATGGAGATTCCTTGATTTGTGTTTGTTGTGGCATCAAGGAGGAATACAAAGCAAGGTAGAGGCCGCATGGTCCTGTTCTTCCATTTACCTCAAGGACATCTTTGCAGTAGCCTGCTGACCTCATCTCTCATTCTCCCTCTTTTCCCACAAAAGCCAGCATACCCCTTGCACCAAGGAATGTGCTGTATCATTACTCAAAAGACAATGGCTTGACGACAGTCCCACCCACTCACACACACATACTGAGAGAAATACTACCCCAAGTTTGTGTCTAAGTCAGAGGGACGATAATCCGATACCAAATCAGAGGGACAGATCAACTGGTTTGTGCTCTTACCCTACCCACACACACCCCACTCCCACTCCAGAAGGGACACCTTTTGGCAAGATTTGGGCCCTCAGCTACGCTGAGTGATTACCCAGGAATTAAGCGTTTTATTGCAATCGTATTCTTTTGTGTGTAGTGCTATATAACCAACCTGCAGTTTGTGCCTTTATCGTAGGCAATCTCAGAGAATCTGCAAATGTTGCATAAGAATAAACCGTACTATTTGTGAACCAGATGCTTCTGTTGAATGCAACTGGACCTACAGCATACGGGCTGTTCGTGCATCTGGTGTCGGGCCTATAGTTACGGCCATAATTGGCATAACTATTAAGAAATTAGTCCAGCCTCCCCTAGCCCCTCTAATCTCTGAGGGCTGGTTAGAACGCAAGGGGATTCATCTCTTATCAAATTAATTCATCACCTTAAATGCAACACCCTCTCACTCAGTAGGTTGGGGGTGGGCAAGAGCTCGGGAGGGGATATAGCCAGGACAACTGACCCAAACTGAACAAAGGGATATTTCATATCATATGATGTCTGCTCAGCAATAATAGCCAAGAGAAAAGGAGGGGGGCGGGGAGTGGAGGGGACATTTTTTATTATGACATTTTTCTTCTGGAGAAACTGCTGCACATACTAAGGCCCTACTTCCTATGAAGTGGCTGGACATTGCCTGCTGATGGGAAGTAGAGAATAAATCTTTTGTTTTCCTTTGCTTCTGCATGTAGACTTTGCTTTTGGTATATTAAACTGCCTTTATCTTGACCCATGAGTTCTTTTTCATCTTATTTTCCCCTTTCCCTGTTTTGCTGAGGAGTGGAGTGATAGACCAGCTTGGTGGGCACCTGGATTCCAGCTAAGGTCAACCCACCCACAGCGGTCTTTACCTGTGGGTCAAAATTTAAACAGGTGAGAAGGGCAGTGGTGGAGATCTGTTTGCTACTTGTGCTGTAACTGTTCTATAGGTTCAGCACATTTTACCAGTATTAAATTCACTTTGAAGAACATAAAAAGTTATTTGAAGTACTTTATAGAATTTTAAAGTGAAGGAAAATAATTAGGAGAACAATAAAGTCCAATAGATCAGTCTGGTTCAGGAAGTCAGTCATTGCTGATGAAGGGAGTAAGACATGTCAAGGACAGTGACTGGCAATAGGGAAATATAAGTGAATTCTGCAAGAACCAAGTTTGGACAGAAAATTCACACCTTTAATATTATCATGGGGAAAGACTAAAATACTTGGATTCTGACTTATAGTGCTTCACTGACTGTCAGATCTTTCCATCCAAAGTTAGAATTACTCATTTCCATATCAAATGCTATCTTTCTGAAGAAATCTAATTTTTGTTTTCTGTCTGCCTCTAATTAGTGAACAAAAGCACCTGTTAGTGTTATTCACTAGAAGCCATATTCGCATCTGTTCTAACTACAAAACTGAAGGTGTTTATTGTAACAATGCACAGAAAAAGCCACTGTTTCTTAAGGATGTTCTCCATCAGGTCAAGTGAAGGAAACTGAACAAGAGGAAAAGAGAGCAAGGGATAATTACTTCTAGTAGTGTTGGCTTTGCTTCTGAAATGGTGATTCCTTGACTTTACCCAGGTTGTGCCAAGGACTGTAGAAAAACTGTCACTTACTAGGATCATTTGCTCTGCAAGTTAGAATATAATTTACTTCTTTATCTACAGATCACTCTGCTGTTGTAAACATAGCTGATAATTTAACTTCAATGACAGGCTTGAAGTGTTGGTTGGTAACAGAGACTTGACTGCTAACCAGACGTGGATTTGCCAGGACAGCATCAGATTGCACCAAGCCAATGTGTACTTATTTTTCACAAAACCAGGTGCAATGTGGCTCTTCCCATCACACAGAAGAGTTGTGGTTCTCATGCTCTTTCTGCTCTTCTTTACCAAGTTTGGAGCAGCATCTTCTCTTGTCTAGATATGGAATTATGTTTAAATATAAATTATGCATTGAGAACTTGGACAGACATTGTTACAGCTTATTGTGGGGCTTTTTGTCTGAGACAATTATGATTATTATGACCATGTATTTCACCTGCTGTGAGAGGGAAGTAAAATGTGTTAGCTGAAGTGTCATTCAAAATTTTATTTTTTCTGTGAAATTCCTACACAGATTCCACAGTCTCACAAGTTTTTTGAACATTGTTTCAGAAGACAATCACATGACTTCTATGCGTTATAAGACAACTTAACAAAGAGAATTATATTTTCAAAACAAAAAGGATGAGATCATGTGTCTTACATTATGTCTGAGCCCTGACATGTAGAGGAAAAATCCTTCAGCACAGACAGAGGTTCTAATTACCACAGTGAGATGATTCAACAAGTTAAACTAAACAAAAAGTTAAACTAAACAAAATCTTAAAATAGCAAACAAGAAAGATCACCTAAGACATGTATCCACACTTTACCACCTGAGTCATAAATTTCTTTAGTAATAAACACTGAGCTTCTACAATGTATCCTAATGCTGTCTGCAATTTATTTAGGAGAGAGGACCAATTGCTTTTGAATGACTATATTTTGTAATGGATTCAGCTCTTCAAAGATGATAGTCTTCTCTGCTCCATAACTTAGATGGTTACATTCCTTGTTTAGGTGACAGTGTAACACCAGGACATTTCTGAGTGCCCCACTGAGATATCAGGTTTGTCATGAGTGCTACTGAATCTAGATGCACATCCAGAGGAAACAAGAATATTCTTTCTTGGTATCATTGAATGGAATTTCATAGGAGTCAACAAACTTACTTAATGTGTACTCAACTCCCATGTTCAGGTCATTTATAAAAACATTGAAGAGAACTGGCCCTAAAATTAGGCCCTAGGAAATACCACTAGAGACTCTGCCAGACTGACATCTTGGGCCAAATTCTTATCTGTTATCCTGGTGCTCACTAATACCTGATTTATAATTGCAACAGAAAAACAACAACAAAAATCTTCATGGGTGTATTGGGCCCAACCTGTAGCATGTTTGTAATCCTTATATTGTGATGTTATATCCTGTATTGCTGGTGGTCACAGTCACAGACCCATCCTGAGACCTCTGTCAATACTACTTCCTAGAGTTTTTTGTTTTGTTATCTGTACCTATTCCTCCATATTCCTCCATGCAAGATTAATCATCAGCATATGACCAGATGGCAGATCCCATCTGTGGGACCATGGATTAACACAGGCTTTTTAATAGTCTTATTTCCTTATATTGGGTTTGCATGGTGAGGCTTTAGTTGCAGGGTGGGTTACAGGAATGACTTCTGCTGCAAGCTACTAGAAGCCTCCCCCATGTCTGATGGAGCCGACACCAGATGGCTCCAAGCCAGACTCACCTCTGGCCAAGGATGAGCTAATCAGTGATGGCGGTAGCATCTCTGTAATATCAAATTTAAGAAGGGGAAAAAGTTGCTGTGATACAACTGCAGTCAAACATAGGAGTGAGAATATGTGAGAGAAAAAGCCCTGCAGACACCAAGTTCAGTGAAGAAGGAGGGGGAGGAGGTGTTCCAGGCACCAGGGCAGAGATGCCCCTGCAGCATGTGGTGAAGACCATGGTGAGGAAGGTTGTCCCTCTTCAGTTCATGGAGGTTAGCGGTGGAGCAGATAGCCACCTGTGGCCCATGGAACACGCCGGGCAAGAGTAGGTGGATGACTGAAGGAGGCTGTGACCATGTGGGAAGACCACACTGGATTAGGTCCTTGGCAGGACCTGTGGACCTGTGGAGACAGAGGAGCCTACACTGGAGTAGGTCTTTTGGCAGGACTTGTGACCCTGTGGAAGACCAACGCTGGAACAGTCTGTTCCTGAAGGACTGCACCCCATGGAAGGGACCCATGTTGAAACAGTTCATGAAGAACTGCAGCCCATGGGAAGGACTCATGTGGGAGGACTGTCACCTGTGTGAGGGACCCTACACTGGAGCAAAGGAAGAGTGTCCTCTTCAGTCCTCCCCCTGAGGAATAAAATTCTGCAGAGACACTGTATGATGAACTGATTGCAACTCCCATTCCCTATCCCTCTGTTCTCCTGGAGGGGAGGAGGTAGAGAAATAGGGAATAAAGTTAACCCCAGGAAGAAGAGAGAGGTGAAGGAATGTGTTTTTAAGATTTAGGGTCTATTTCTCATTATCTACTCCAGTTTGATTAGTAATATATTAAATTAATTTTTCCCCAAGTCAAGTCTGTTTTGCCTGTGATAGTAATTGCTGAATGTCCTTATCTCAATCCATGAGCCTTTCATTATATTTTCTTTCCACTGTCCAGCTGAAGATGGGGAGTGATAGAGCAGCTTTGTTGGGCACCTGACGTCTAGCCAAGGTCAACACACCACAGTCCTTGAACAACAATCATCTATATAGACCCTTCTATCAAGTGAAGGATCATTCTAAATAAGGTATCTGAATATTTTAATCTGATGATTTGGAAGACTGAAAACTATAAAAGCAGGAAGTATAATTTGATGTATGCCAAAATATAAACACAAACAGGCTTCATTTCATCTTTTCATACCCCTTCATGCAACTACAGAGTTGCAAGATGTATTATGGGTTTCTTTTTTTCTGCAGTGCAAGCATGTTTGTGCTACTCAACTGTTTGAGTAGATTTTTATGAGCTACTTCAAGACTCTGCTGTAGTTTTAAATTGTGAGTTTAAAATGAAGAACAAAATCACTGTCACACAGTTGTGTATCTTAGTAATGGTGCTCTTGTCTCTTTGTCATAATAAAACATTTCCTTCAGCTTACAGGCACCTCTCATCATGATGGGAAAACATCATAACCTGTAATACATAATTATCTTTAAGATGACAAGAAACTTTGATAAATGGAAATACCAAGGAGTACTTGTCAATGTATCATCTCAGACTTACTGTTTACTACGCTGTTGCTGCAAATTTCATGAAATAGAAAATAATTTGTGAGATCCTATTTTAATATGGGTAGGTAATTAACAGGATTTCTGAACTGACTGAACACCGGATGAGATCTGAAGGCAGTGTCAGATGCATAAGAACTATGATGGTACACAGAGTAGGGGGCTCTCCAGTTCTTCACAGATTTATAAATATGCATATATTTTCTAAATCATTAAAAGAAATTCCATTTTATATCAATGTTGACATAAAATGGTTTACAAAACTGGACTTGCCTCTCATTAATTAGTAATGAATAGTGAGAATCCTTATCATCAGCAAAGAGCTGATCCAGCCAAAGGAAGTAAAAAATATTCTGTAAAGCTTCTAACAAATTTCCCCAAAACATTAAGCAGAGGCTGCGGAACTGCTCTCAGTTCTATTTGCAGTTTCAGCTGAGTAGCACTTTATCCCACTAGTCTCCTGATGACTATGACTACTCAAGAGGCAGTAGTCTGGAAATTTAATAAAATCTATCTCCTTAAAAGTAAAAAACATACTTGGAAAATGACTCACAGTCCTAATTAATAGTGTGACATCCTGTCATTCTACCAGTAATTATTACCTCAGTGGAAAAATTAGTGATTCCGAAGTACGGCTTTACTCACTCATCACATTTTTTTTTCCAAAAAATCAAACATTTGTAATTATAAAGAAAATCCTACTCTCCAATACCATTTATATCATGGGTGAATGTTATGGAAAAGTAATATTCACTGAGGTTACTTTCATTAGTGTGAGGTATGACTTCAGAAATAACTTCTTGCCTAATCTGAAACTGTAAAATCTTTTCAAAAGGTAAGAAGACAACATAAGGTATTGCCAACTGGGGAGGAAATTTTTAAAAGTAATTAATCTAGCAGTTTTCTTCCATGATCCCCTTCTTAAAATGAAGGAAAAGAACCCCCACCCAATTACAGAAAGATCACGTTCTTGAAAAAGACTCATTGCCGAAATCTCAGTCAGCATAAGAAACTATTTCCTTTTAAAAATAATATAGACTTTATTAACTTGTTTTTCTCACTTCTGCTTTTCATAATGGAAGCTTCATAACTACTGCAGGTATAAAACTTCCGAATACTAAAATTCATCACAAGCTGGAAACAGAGGGAAAATAAATCACCTATAGCAGAGAAATTTCTGTTACTGGCAGTCTTTCATCTGACTTGAAGTACAAGATGCTAGAAACTGTCTTACTACCTGTAAAATAATTTATACTATTACAGTTTCAATAAACAGTGCCTTTAATGGCTATGAAGAAGATGAGTTAGAAGACATCACAATTTTTATCACCTAGGTTCTGTCTGGCTCTCACACAGCTTGAATTATAGGAATACAGTCAATCAAGCAGGAAATAATACATACCTAGTATTAACATATACATTTACATTTAACTAGAATAAAGATTTTTCAGCTTCACATTATCAGAATCCTTCCTGTATAATTAATCCACGTAGACTTTCCCCCAGTTAGTAATTCAAAATGGGAGTCCTGTGTCAAGACAGGACAAGTCCCGTGTTTATAGGATGGGGAGGGAACGTAGCGAAAAATGATGAGGAAAAAGCTGAGGTACTTAATGTCTTATTTGCCTCAGTCTTTAATAGTAAAACAAGTTGTTCTGAGGGGTACCCAACCCCCTGAGATGGAAGACAGGGACAGGTACCTGAATGAAGCCTTCATAATCCAAAGCAAAATGGCTAGTGACCTGATGCACCATTTAGTCATACTCGAGTCTATGGGGCCAGATGGGATCCACCCAAGGGTACTGACAGAGTTGACAGAAATGCTCACCGAGCTACTCTCAATCATTTATCAGCGGTCCTGGCTAACCGGGGAGGTCCCAGTTGACTGAAGGTTAGCAAATGTGACACCGATCTACAAGAAAGGCCAGAAAGAGGATCCAGGAAACTACAGGCCTGTCAGTCTGACCTTGGTGACAGGGAAGGTTATGAAGCAGATCCTCCTGAGTGCCATCACATGGCACATACAGGACAACAAGGTGATCAGGCCCAGTCAGCATGGGTTTATGAAAGGCAGACCGGGCTTGACAAACCTGATCTTCTACTATAAGAAGGTGACCAGCTTAGTGGATGAGGGAAAGGCTGTGGATGTTGTTTACCTGTACTTAGTAAAGCCTTTGGCAGCATTTCCCACAGCATTCTCCTGGTGAAACTGGCTGCTCAAGGCTTGGATGGGCATAATATTCACTGGGTAAAAAACTGTCTGGTTGGCCAGGCCCAAAGAGTGGTGGTGAATAGAGTTACATCCAATTGGTGACCAGTCACAAGTGGTATTCCCCAGGGGTTGGTATTGAGGCCAGTTTTGTTTAATGTCTTTATCAATAATGTGGACAAGGGAGTCAAGTGCACCCTCAGTAAGTTTGCAGATGACACCAAGTTGGGTGGGAATGTTGATCTCATTGAGGTTAGGAAGGCTCTACAGCAAGATCTGGACAGGTTGGATCGATGGGCTGAGGCCAGTGTATGAGATTCAACAAGGTTAAGTGCCAGGTCCTGCACTTGGGTCACAACAACCCCATGCAACGCTACAGGTTTGGGGAAGAATGGCTGGAAAGCTGCCCAGCAGAAAAGGACCTGTGAGTGTTGATCAATAGCTGGTTGAATATGAGCCGCCAATGTGCCCAGGTGGCCAAGAGGGCCAATAGTATCCTGTCTTGTATCAGAAATAGCGTGGCCAGCAGGGACAGGGAAGTGATCTTGCCCCTGTACTTGGCACTGGAGAGGCCATTCCTTGAATACTGTGTTCAGTTTTGGGCCCCTCACTACAAAAAGGACATTGAATTACTCGAGAGTGTCCAAAGAAGGGCAACGAAGCTGGTGAAGGGTCTAGAGAATGAGTTCCATGAGAACCAGCTGAGGGAACTGGGGTTGTAAAGCCTGGAGAAAAGGAGGCTCAGGAGAGACCTTATTGCTCTCTACAACTACCTGAAAGGAGGTTGTAGTGAGGTGGATGTTGGTGTCTTTTCCCAAGTGACAAATGATAGGATGAGAAGAAATGACCTCAATTGTGCCAGAGGAGGTTTAGACTGGATATTAGCTAAAATTTCTTCACTGAAAGGGTTGTCAAATATTAGAACAGGCTACCCAGGGAAGTGGTTGAGTAATTATTCCTGAAGGTATTTAAAAGACGTGTGGATGTGGCACTTAGCAACGTGGTTTAGTGGGACATGGCAGTGCAGGTTTACACTTGGACTCGATCTTAAAGGTCTTTTCAAATCTTGATCATTCTGTGATTCTGTGATTCTATGATTCTATGAAGAGTGTGAGTGGAAAAAAAAAATATGTTCACTGCTCACTTGTGACACTGGGGCTTAACTTACCTTTTGATGCATCTCCAATGTAGTCCAGAAGGTTTTATTAACTCATAAAGTCCCGGACAAAATTTTTTCACTTGTTTGCTGTTGTCAGAATCAACACGAAAACCTAATTTTAAACTTTTTAAAATATCAGCTATGGATATTTAATATGCATACAGAATTTTCTGAATTTGTCTTTGACATTACCAACAAATAACCAGCCTTAAGTATAACACTCATTATTTTCTGAAATGGTCGAGAAAAGTACTGCTTTTTAAAGGGTCCAAAAGGGACACTTTCTCTGACATCTGCAGGGAAATTTATATGAATTTTGTTGTCTGAGAGACAATAGTCTTATGCAGAAATTTCAAGGGAGCTTCAGGGTTGCAATGTGAAGATTACAGGACACCTTTACAGAACTTTTATATTTCAGCTGTCTATACCAGCTCTCTAACAACTTCATAATTTATAGCACCCTTCACAGAAAAATCCCCAAGTGCTTTGTATCAAAAAGAAAAAAGAACCACATTAAAAGAAAAACAAATCAATAAGAAGATTAAGAAAAAGGGAATTTTTTTTCCAAAAAAAGAAAAGTACTAGTACTAAAAGTTTTTAATGCTGTTTAAACTAGGCACTAGTCAGGACATAGATCACAGTGAGGTCTGAAAGTGTTTCAGTTAGAGCCTGGCATTAAACAACTGTTCACCTTCTCATGAAAGTTGTTAGTTTCCATCGATTTCAGTTAAGCATTGGAGGCTGGCCACCTACACAGAATAGAGTCCTAGTCTCTATGGCAAAATGTTTATTTAGTAACTGCAAAAATATTTAAGATCCTGAAAAGAAATAAATGGTAACTTTTAGGTTTTATTTATCATATGGAACTGGAGCAAGCCATTGAAATCTGCAGCCAAGATAAGAGGCAGCCCAAGCCTTGTCTCAATATGAAACTAAAGAAAGTAAACATATTTCTGTCACTAGCTCACAGAGAGACTGCAGCTGTCCTCCTCTTACTATACAGACTTTATTAGAACTGAATCCCAGTCTATAAGACAACCTCAAATCAACATATTTACACCATTTGACTTCAAGTATTTGAGTTAAGTGCTCTGAATACCACTTTTCATACATGTGCTTGCTCTTTTGACTTGCTGTTAGGTTCCTAAGGGTACTCTGAATCATACTAAGATCAGATAAGTTGTTTATCAAGGAACTGTCTACATCTTATATCCTAATGCTGTCGCAGGGATGACTTAATACAAGCGTAGTTGCTAGCCACAGCTAAAATACAAGGAAAATTGAAAGCCATGATCAAAAGTATCCCTGTTTTATGCTTTTTAAAATTCACTACAAATCTTTATCAGAAAGTAATGCTTGAAC
Organism: Otus sunia; assembly: GCA_010365825.1. NCBI lineage: Eukaryota > Metazoa > Chordata > Aves > Strigiformes > Strigidae > Otus > Otus sunia. The sequence goes on along the minus strand of ML997986.1, from coordinate 168,898 downwards.
TTACAGCCTTTTAATAACCAAGCCCTGATTAAAAAGCAATCATTCAGATAAATATTGTGCTTATCAGTCTCAATTTGTTTACTAGATCGAAAGTATATGAGATCTTAAATCATGTGTAGACCATCTGGAAAACAAAAACCAAGAAAACTTAAAAAAATATTCTGCATACCAATATTATACACTGGAATACCAGAAATAGTGATTTTATTAAAATTTCTTTTTTATTTAGATGTGTATATAGAGTCAAAACTGACTATTAATAGTTAACAGTAATTAAGAAATATTAAATTCAGTTTTGGAATAGTGTTTGTTTCTCCCCTCCCCAGTGTTTTGGAAATCAGCAGCAGATGCCAACAGGTTCATATGAACCATTTAAAAATGTGTTCCCTGTATGTGAGCACAAGATGGTGGATGTCTAAACTAAAGAAGGGCACAGAGAATATCCGAATCAAAGACATTTGCCATGCTCTAAAACTGTTTTTTATATAGTGGTAAAAGCTTTTACTACCACTGCTGAAAATGTTTTGCGTGTCTCCTCTCTCCCTGTCCCCACACACAAAAAGTCCATCTATGGACTTTTGTAAAAACATTAGAGGATATAAAACTTACCTTGAAAAAGGAAAGATTTATTTTTCAAAACTGCATACAATTAGTTTAAATGGCAGCTGCAAAATCAGAGGAATGCAAATTCCAGCTTTGTATAAACTTAGGCAAAAAGGGCTAATTCATTCAGTAAAAGCAAGAAGTTCCTGCAAGAATTCATACATTCACTTAGTGAAGGATCAAATTACAATATTTCAACAGATTTAACAGAAGAGATATGGCAAGTGAAATTACAGCAGGGAAATAAACTTGTAACTTAATCTGAGGTTTGATAATGCCCCATCTGATATTTCCAAAAGGAGAACATCCACTACATAATTAAAAATTCACTTTGGTATGATTTTTCACCCAGATCCATAGGCGCAATCTACACGTAGTTTAAATTCCTGAGGTCCAAATCCTTAATTTAAGAAAATAATTATGTGCTCAGTGCCTTCATTACAGATAGACTTAGTTGGTGTAGGTCAGTTTGAGACTAACTTTACAACTGAGCAGTTTTTGTTAAATGCAGTCTTTATTGGGGAAAAAAAAAAAAAAAAGCTTTACAGCTTTAAAAAATACATATCCTTTTGAAATTGAGGTTTTTTATGGCTCAAGTGACAGGCTCTTAACAGGAATGTTAGCTGTAGTATGTTCTGAAATCTATAGATGGCATGATCTACAGATATGCAATGCAATTATTATTACTGTTAAATCCTATCTCTCATGTTAAATACCCTCCTCAATGAAAGCAACACAATATTACAGGCATATTGGCACTGGCATAATACAGTTCATTAATAACTTGTGCCTTTATAAGAAGGTGGTTTTATTACATTTTCCAGACTCTGAACCAATAAAGATAAGGCTTCAACATGCCCCGCAGACTGAATGATCTGAGGACTTCTTAATGTAGAGTAATTCTTATTACATAGAATAATGAAATTTAAACTGACAGTTATAAATGTCTGCTAAATAATAATGAGATATCTGAAGATCACAAAGACAAAGATATTGACTCTTTGTCTTCAATTACTATTGACCCTTGAGGTTTGGCCCAAATTTATAGTTAAAATGACTGTTTGTTCCTCCTTTCATTTGCTATATTTATAAAGTCACTTTCAAACGAAATGCAAATATTTCAAGACTGTCATATACATTGCATTCATATGCTGGTTTCACCCAAAATTCCATGAAGCAACAATGACTTTAGTTCTGTAATCAACATTTATTAATCATAAATTTAACTTTAAAGAGGTACAAAATACATACGGAACAATGGCTAATTTACTATAGAGACCTTTCTCCACATATCAAAATTTTCCTTAAATGAGAGATAGAAACTATTTAAGATTTCATTCTAAGCAAAAAAAAAGTGTATCCCAAACTGATGATAATTGAATTCATCTTATTCAACAACCTTTTCTCCCTTCAAGTATAATGGTAAAGGTGTTCATAAGTATTCAGAAATCTGGTACATAAATGAGGTAATTAAGAGATTATTCCATTTTTATAGAGGTTTATTGAGCGAACCTTGAAGAGTAAGTGTACCTACAATATATTCTCCCCTTACTTAACTAATTATATATTGAACTGAAGCCTTGCACATATATCAGCACAGAACTACAAGCACAACTCCACTATGAGGTAAAATTTATAATTTCAGCTGAAGTGTCCCCAAAATGGAGTTGTGAAATTGTATTCAATGTGGTTAATATTTTGATATATCCATTGACTTCCAGATTTTAATTATTCAGTGAATTGATAGAAATTTTGATTGAAGGCATTAGAATTGTTGAGAAGAATATTCTGACTCATAAAATTTTCACATACTAATTAAAATGCTCAGTAGCTGACTAATTTCTAAAACTAAATACAAGCATGGAAAAACAGAAAACAAAATCCATTATTTTTCACTGGAAATAAAACTATTTGAGTATCCATGAGTTCAGTTCAATTAATTATTTTAATAACGACATTTACAAATGTTTATGAATATTCTAGTGGGAAATTTACTTAGATCAGTGGAAATAACCTTATATCAGTTAAAAATTAAGTAAAAAATAAACTTTGACATACAAGAACTCTCGTGTTTTATGCAAACATGAACTTGCAGGTCAAAGACAGACTAAGAAAAGAACAAATTCATAAGTCAAAGCCTTCAGAAATAATCTAATAGTTTGAAATTGTAATATTATTCTTGGAAGCCAAATGAGTGATTGTTTGAATCTTAGTTTTCAACATCTTTACATAGCACTTGATTGAACACAATTCATATGAAAATATTTCAAGATCTCCAGCATATCAGAAATTCTATCCAGAGAAAGAAATAATACTTTGCTTTGTTCATCTTGGTTGCTCAGCATGATGTGCAAAAACCCTTTCCAATCCAAATTATTCTCTGATTCTACAATTTGAACTGTTAAACAAAATCCAACACTGACGAGTAGTCGTGTTAGGTAACTAACTAGAATTGCTGTAAATAAGAATGTTATGTCACAAGGTATGAAAATAATTTGCTTGAAATAAGACGAAGACTATCATTCAACTAAAGTGCTTCTATTCCTTTACCCCATGCAATATATTTTTCTATTCATGTGCTTATTAAGATGCTTATAGATAATTTCTGGCTCTATAAAGATCTTATTTTGAACTTGGCAGAGGTTTCTATTGTGAAAAGTGTAAATTGGTATTCTGTTTCTTTGTCAAAATAATCAGAGGGATTTTAGAGATGTCTTTAGATATCATGTTCAAAATAGTATTGGATTTAAAAAAAATTCATCGTGCAGGATGTAATCAAATTATTGTGACTCTAAGAAAATCATATTAGAGAAACTAGTATAATCATGACATGACTACTGCTAGTCATAAAGAATTTAACATAAAATCTCTGCAACAAAAATAAGGCAATATGGAAAGCTCTATGATAAATACAAAGGAGAATTTTTTGCTTTGTTCACCTTGTTCATCTGATTTCTGCATTTGTACATCAAAAGTCTTTTCAGGTGTACTTTATCAGTGACTACTTTCTCTGTGTCAGATATGCATACCTTACTATGGACCTAAGAATATACTGATGGACATCAACAATACAAGGAGTAGGATGAAATATATGAAGAATAAAATCCCTTCTTTCATTATCAATGAGAAAACATAAAAAAACATAATTAAAAAAGAAAATCTTTTGCTACCACCTCAGAAAGTAAATTGTTAGAATGCTTTCTAGAGCATATGTAGCACAAATCCTAGTTAGCTAGAGCAATCTTTAGGTGACAGTGTGGCAATGTTAACTATGAAGATGCGTTAAATGTACTGCAAGGCATTTGTAAAATACTATGGATAAGACTGAATTTACTTTGGAAGTTTATCTTCTAATCTGGCCTGGGCACTTAAGCTTCATGTGTCAATCAATAGGTACTTAATGGGTATGATAAATTTTATCCTAAGCAGTACATCTGGATTTATAGAATCATAGAATCGTAGAATAACAAGGGTTGGAAGAGACATTAAAGATCCATCTCGTTCCAACCCACGTGCCAAGGGCAGGGACACCTTCCACTAGATCAGGTTGCTCAAAGCCTCATCC
>ML997986.1:117612-157062 GCA_010365825.1 Otus sunia | reverse complement strand
TGGCCCAAGTGCAGCACCCGGCATTTGGCCTTATTGAAACTCCTACAGTTGGCCTCAGCCCATCGCTCCAGCCTGTCCAGGTCTCTCTGCAGAGCCTCCCTACCCTCGAGCAGATCAACACTCCCACCCAACTTGGTGTCGTCTGCAAACTTACTGAGGGTGCCCTCAATCCCCTCGTCTAGATCATCGATAAAGATGTTAAACAGGAGTGGCCCCAAAACCAAGCCCTGGGGGCACCACTCGTGACCGGCCGCCCACTGGATTTAACTCCGCTCACCACAACGCTCTGGGCCCGGCCATCCAGCCAGTTTTTTACCCAGCAAAACGTGCGATCACCCAAGCCTCGAGCAGCCAGTTTTTCCAGGGGAATGCTGTGGGAAACGGTGTCATTCTGACCTGTGCTTGGGGTACTATACCTTTGCTGAGATTGCAGATCTGCAGGTGGAGCAGGAACCTCTCTCCTGTTGTTAGTAAGCACAAGCTTCCAACCTTGTCCATGCAAAAGAGTCACCTTCCACTGCCTGCGTGACCAGAGCTTCCAGATGTTCCTCTTTTATTGTATGACTCAGGCTCTTGTCTCGATTTTCTAGGAAGAGCCTGTCAATCTCTTCATTTTCCCTGGCAGTGCACAACCTGCAGCTCTTTACCTAGTGACTCTGTGCAGATCACAGCTCCTGCAGGTGGGGTCCCCACTGCTACAGCCCCTGTAAACATTTCAAGTTTGTTAGACTGTAACGTCCAAAACAGTAAATGGAAGAAGGAGACACTAAATTTAAGTGGCGTTGAGTGCTTCTGTATGTGCCAGGCCCTTCGGGCTTTTGACTCTTATGGTTTACAGATTAAAATTATATTCTTCATCTAGAGGTACTGCAGAGAGGCAACCCCCTGTTTTGAGAGAGCCGGGGTACAATATTAGTTAGCAGAAGTGCAGACTGGTAGAGATCATTAACATTTTAGATATTTTCCAAATATAGCTTTAAACGAGACAGTAGTTAACAGGGTTAAGGTGACAATAATAGAGTACATCCTGTAGAAGAAATGTAGGAATAGTGCGCTTAAAGCAATGTAAATTCTGAAGGTGAGTGGCCCTGTTTTGTACTGCCTAAGATCTCTGAATTGTTTTTATGGTTTCTAGGTATGGGTATCACTGCGCATTTCTTCAGAAAGGAAGAAGAGCTAGAAGGGACTGAGAGCTAGAGGTAAAAGGAGTACAGTTTAATCTCTAGTTGTATATGGGAACCATAGCTCATTATAAATCTGGAGGCTTTTACACCATTTTTCTGAAGCGCATGTATGATTTTAAAGAGGTAGGTGAATTGAAGAATATTGTCATACCTATTATTTCAAAGCACTTTCTCTCCTGGTCAAAACAAGTTGTTGGTTATTTTTGGGGGGGTGGTGGTAGCTTGTTCTTTTTGTGGGCAGGGGAGGAGGATTAAGGATGTTTTGAGTTGAAACTGAAATAGCTGTGCTGTATGTAGAGTTAATTTTCTGTGAAATTTATCTCATGTTAACAGAGGTCATATGAGCCTCAATAAAAAGTGGGATATGCGGTTGGGTAATACTGATATATTGTTGCTGTTGAAGCCAAACGATGAGTGTGCTTGTTTTTCTATGTGGGCTTGCATGGATGCTGAAGATTATGACTGGGTGCTCTATATCCTGCAGCTGCTATCTTTTGGTTAAAAGAGAGATTGTAAATAGTACTAGGTCACCTACTATTATAGTAGATTTTCTGCTGTGTGGAAAGAAAACTGCTCTTCCCCAAGAACTGAACGGAGAGTATCCAGAATGTTTTCTGAGTTTTGCAGGTGGTAGTATTATTCTGAGTTGTAGTATCCAAGTTATGACCATGGTAAAGTGGTCCATAGCTGTTTATAGAAACATTTTGAATTTAAAAAAGCAGAAACAAAGGTATATGATGGTCTCTAAAAGTGGCGGGGTTTGTCTCAAATGTTTGGAAGACACTGTTCTAAATAATAACACTCTAGGCAGGAAGTTATTTTGTGGAAGTTATTCCTTGAAGATGGTGAAGAATAATTCAAAGCACAAAAATGGTCATCTTTGGTTCTGTCATTGTATTTTAACCAGCTATCAATCTAAAAGTCCTCAGTGACCTAAAATAACTGAGTAAATTAACTACTTCAGTTGATCACTAAAACCTTAAGTATGATATTTTTCCATGTCAAAACACATCGATTTAAAAATATACTTTAGAAAAAACTTTTTAATGTCTGTCCAAGTATACACATTCAAATAGAGACTCCAGATTAGTTATACAGATTCAGAAAGTTCAGGACTCTAGTTTCCACTAATTGCTTAGTTTCCAGTTGTTGTATCTGAATCTGACCTTTAACGATTTTTAGGTTTGTGAAATTTCAATGTTACCTTTCATAGAGATCTCATTATGAAGTTAAAAGATTGGTGATTTTTTGCCATTATCATCCATTTTCATTCCTGTTCCCTCTGATTTCACATTTCCAGGGAATAGAATAAACTCTGGGTTCATACCCCAAATCAATAGTTTTGTGGATGATCTAATGAGAAGAGAAATTTTGGTAGCTATCCAGAGACCTGGTTTGATAGGATAAAAGAATGACAGGATTTGCTTCCAAAACTAAATTGTAGAATGATAGAATGGTTTGGATTGGAAGAGACCTTAAAGATCATCTAGTTCAACCCCACCGTCTTGCGAAAAGACATCTTTCAGTAGATCAAGCTGCTCAAAGCCTTATCAAACCTGACCTTGAACTCTTGCAACAATAGGGCGCCACAACTTCCCTAGGCAACCTATTCCAGTGTCTCACCACCCTCATTGTAAAAAATGTCTTCCTCATGTCCAATCTAAACTTACCCATTTTCAGTTTAAAACTGTTGCCCATTGTCCGGTCACTACAAGCCCCAGTATAAAGTCTTTGTCTTTCTTGTAAGCCCTCTTATACACTGAAATATCTCCCCAGAGTCTTCTCTTCTCCATGCTGAAGAACCTAAATGCTTGGTGTGACTGGGTCATGTAGGTTAGGTCAACTTTCAAAGTTGGTCCCATATTGGAAATGGTTTTTTCCATCACTGTTGTCTTGGTTCTGTTTTGTGTTGGCACTACCATTTAGGAATAAAATACTTGAAAACTTCTTTTGGAAACATACTCTCCTTTAAGTATTGCTACCAGTGTAAATGTTCTTGTAACAGGAGACTGAGGGTATGCTCATTAGCTTTGCAACTTTAGTAAGTGCATAAGATTTTTAGGAACTTTAAGTTTCTGTTTAACTTCTGTTACTTAAGTTTTGGAGCAAATAGAAATGAGTACAAAAGATAAAAATCCGATTTATAAAAATGTTCAAGTCTGCTATGTAAACTTATACTTGTGGATATTTTAGAGAGTTTTTTTCCTGTTCTTCTGTATCAATATTCTTTGACTATTTGATCTTATTCAAAAAGCAGCAAACTTTAACCTCCAGGTTTCTCCAACATGTCAACAGGTACTTTCCCAACAGCATGTATTCACCCAGAGATGCTTGGTTTGTATCACCAACTAGTTTCCCTTTTTTTATGGAGATAGTAGTTACATGAAGAATGAAACTAGCTAGTTTTTCACTGGTATTATTTCCTTTTTACTGCTTCCTGGTGGTTCCAACTACCCATGCTCAGGAGTACAGTTTAAATTCTTTCCTGACTCTATTTTTATCAGTCTTTTCTGCATTAATCATTTTTATTTGTTATTTCCATAAAAAGAAACCAGATCAATCCCTGAAACATGTTGCATCATTTCTGATTGATATCTCTAGATCAGCAGTGCTATCCATCCAACCACCAGGCTTGGAATTGGAACTTACCAGTGTCTTGTATATTTCAGCATTTTTTCTTCATTAAGAATGTATTAGATCCCTTAGTGATTTTCTGCATAATATAGATGCTAGTTCACTAACATTTTGAACTACATGGTAATAAAGTACTTTCAAAATTTAGGAAGTGTGTTGTGGAGATGTACAAAGAATATTCAAGTAGGGTCGGTTTTTTTGTTTGTTTGGTTGGGGTTTTTTTGGTACTGTATCTTCCTCCATGCAATCCTGAGCCTTGTTTATTTAGATTGTAATTTACTAGATATAGGAACTTTTCTGTATAACCCAGTCTGTATGTACAATGAAGTCCAGTCTTTAGTTATAACAACTGTCAACTACTATAATTCAATTATTAACAATAAATAAAATAGCATAACTGTAAAACTGTGTATAATATAGATACTAGCATTTAATCCAGCATAAGAAGACACTGCTGTTTGTGTTGTTATGCACAAACCCAAAAATATTTAAAAGAACATTTTCAAACAGATGTTTTGGTCACATAATTTCCATTCACTTTTTCAAATGTTGACAAGTGGATGGAGTACTTCACTGGAAGATAGCAACTGATTGAATATTGGCATCCAGACTTGAGAAGTAGGTCTGATCAGGTCTGAATTTCCAGGATTTTGAGACATTTTTGAATGGTTCAACTCACACTGTATATTTTAAATCCAAAATTTTGGATTGTGCTTTAGATATTTTTGTAGACTGTGCTTGCAGAACTGTTATTTTATCTGACATAATTTTGGAGGAGGACAGAGTGGAAAAGGTTGTGAGTCATACTGCAGGAAAGCTAGATATAAAGACTTAGAAAGTGTTCTGAGTAGGAAATTGTACTTTGTGTACATCCTAACTCCTATCAGTTAGGTACTACGTAGAATATAAAAGAGAAATAACATCTATATTTTTGCTGACTCAGCATGCATTCTGCAAAGCTGACACAACTCCAGAATGAGCTTCCAAATGCCTGGTAACTTTCTCTCTTAATAAAGAGGATTTCCAGTGAAAAGGAAATAATTCTTCCCATAATCCTTCATTCAAAGAAGTGTAACTCATGAAATAGGTTCACACGCAATACCATCTGACCAGATTCAGCTTGTAGTTCCAGCTCAGGAAAGATGAAGTGCATAATACATCAATAATTCCTTCTTTAACCATATATTATCATCTAAGATAAAAGTCTTAGCATTTGGGAAAGATATGTAAGTGGATCAAAATCCACAGCTGGATCAGCGGTCACAGGAATGTCAATTTGACAGTTCTTATTCATGTATTGGTTGCAGTCAGTTTCTGAATAAAAGGTCGTTCTATGCTTGACCTGTATGTCCCTTTCCCCTTAATAACACAAAGACACAATTTATTTTACTCTACACTTTCAGATTTCCTATTTGGAAGCATAGGTTACAGGAAAAACAGAGCCTTTGATAAATTGTTCAATGCCGTGTTCTACTCTCAGATGACCTTTAATCAGTTCTTGACTTTTTTTTTTTTTTTCCTATGAATTAGATTCCCCTTTGAAAGGGGGTCTTTTTAACTGTTTTTATGGGCTATTATTATCAGGGGCCGCACCATCACTTTTGAGCCTTTATTGGCTTCACTTCTCATAAAAAAAGGGTATTAAACACCCTTCAAATCTCTTAACACCTTTAAATATGTGTAGAGGGAAGAGTTTATAGACTAAGTGACAATGAAAAACTATTCAACATAAATGCGGAGTCCTATGTATGAAACAAAATTTGTCAGATATAAAAGTATGAACACAGGCTTCTATTGCCAAAAGCCCAGAGAGTCAGTGTATGACTCTCTAACATTTGCAATGAGCATAAATTTATGTAGACCCTTTGAACGAAAAATCTGAAAATATACATTAGCTGTGGAAACTTTAATACTGACTATGCTACCAAAACTTGTGAAAGCAAATAAAGACCTGTCTCATAAAATTCTGTTCCTTTTGCCTTAAATGAAACACCAGAAGCTAGTAAACTTAGGGTTTGTATCCTTATATATTGACATTATAATTCACTTACCATGTTCGAGACCATATTTCAGGGTTTTATTTTTGTGTTTGTTTTGACAAGATCACCAAATATTTTCCCCTCACTAGTTTCTCATCTCATACTAAACAATTCATGGTGACCAGTAAAGTTGCAGAATGTTCCTCAAAGCATGCTAATAAAACAACTCAGCACTTTCTCCAAAATCTTAGGCCTCGAATTTGCCTATTGCTGAACACTCTAATTTCATTGGTGCAAAGGCTGGAAAAGTGGTTGGATCATCATAGCCTTATTTTAGTTCAATACTTGTAGAGTTTTGGTGTGTTAGAATTGTTTGGGCACTGAGATTAGATCAAGAAAAGGTCAAGATCGATATATCTAAAGATTATCTACTTTTCTTAATGTACCTATCAAAATCTCTCCCTGTCCTCAGGATGGAGAGTTAACTTATGAAGTTAGCATCATAGAATCCTAAAATCACAGAATGGTTTGGTTGGTCATATTGACCAACCCCCCCTGCAGTGAGGAGGGACATCTTCAACTAGATCAGGTTGCTCAGAGCCCCATCTAACCTGACCTTGAATGTTTCCAGGAATGGGGTGTCTACCACCTCTCTGGGCAACCTCTGTCAGTGTTTCCCCAACCTTATCGTAAAGAATTTATTCCTTAGTCTGAGTCTACCCTCTTCTAGTTTAAAACCAATACCCCTTGTCCTATCACAACAGGCCCTACTGAAAAGTCCATCCTTATCTTTCTTAAAAGCCCCCTAATTACTGAAAGACTGCAGTAAGGTATCCTCGGAGCCTTCTCTTCTCCAGGCTGAACAACCTCAACTCTCTCAGCCTTTCCTCATATGAGAGGTGTTCCATCCCTCTGACTGTTTTTGTGTCCCTCCTCTGGACCTGCTCAAACAGGTCCATGTCTTTCCTGTGCTGAGGACTCCAGAGCTGGATGCAGTATTCCAGTGAGATCTCATGACAGTGGAGTACCGGAGCAGAATCACCTCCCTCAACCTGCTGGCCACAGTCCTTTTGATGCAGCCCAGGATACAGTTGCTGTTCTGGGCTGCAAGAGCACATTGCTTGCTCATGTCCAGCTTTTCATCCACCAGTACCCCCACATCCTTCTCCACAGGGTTGCTGTCAATCCCTTCATCCCCCAGCCTGTATTGATCCCAGGGGCTGTCCTGACCCTGGTGCAGGACCTTGCATTGGCCCTGTTGAGCCTCCTGAGGTTCACATGGGCCCACTTCTCGAGCTTGTCTAGGTCCCTCTGGATGGCAATCCATCCCTCAGGCATGTCAACCACACCACTCAGCTTGGTGGTGTCTGCAAACTTGCTGAGCATGCACTCGATCCTGCTGTCTATGTCACCAATGAAGATATTAAACACCACTAGTCCCAGTACGGACCCCTGAGGGACCACTCGTCACTGATCTCCATCCAGACATTTAACCATTGACCACTACCCTCTGAATGTGACCATCCAACCAACTTCTCATACACCAAACAGTCCATCCATCAGTTCCACATCTCTCCACTTTAGAGAGAAGGATGTTGTGGGGGACCATGTCAAAGGTCATAATAGCATGCTTAAATATCTTAATATTTGTAAAAGGTGTTTTCAAAATTTCAAACATCCAATAATTTATACAGAAAGTGAGATCCTCTCTGATAAAAGAAATATCAAACCAGTTACTTATCAGTCTTACTGATAAGACAAAAAGCTAAAAGAACAGCCTCTAGTTTCAAAATAGGTAAAGCACACTGCAATAGTTACTAGGTTTTCAAAATTTATTTTACCCTAGAATAGACGTTTCTTAAAATTTAGTCTTTCTTTACAGTGAGTAGTCACTTAATGTATAAGGGGAAAAAAAGAAAAAAGCAGACAGAGAATGTAGGCTAAGAAATTGGTGAAACAAAACATGTAAACAGACTGGTCTAGAATTATTTTAAGGTGAAAAAATAGAAGGTATTATATCCTGGGACCTAAGAATAAAAGAAATATTTCCCAAAGCTCAAAAAGGTTAAAAGGAAGTGTATTACCCCTCAGTGTACATTTTCTCCCCTGTGATATTAGCTTGCTAGTTCTGTTGATGACATTCAGAAAGTTTAGAGTTATGGTAACTCACCGGCTTCCTGAGGAAAAGGTAGTCAAGTGAAAATGCATTTACAGTCAGAACCATAACTTTCCAGTGGTCTTTATTCCTCTGGCTCCAAGTCCCAGTTTCCAGCCACAGACCCAGCTAACCTAGAGCTCTGCGCCTGCTCCTTGCCCACTCTCATCTTCCTGAACAGGCCCCTGATATTTGCCTCTGCACATCCCAGGAGAACCGGACCGACCCTCTTTTTTGAGTATGAAAACTAACTACGAAATAGTGTCTTTTTCTCAGTTTACTACTTCTTTGCCCCTCTAGCATTTCAGGTCAGTGTTTTATTCCCTCTGCATTCAAGGCTTTCTCTTCCACGTTACTAACACCGGGAAGAGGAATAAACTTTCCAGATGAGAAAGGCCCTTTGTTCCATCATTGTCAGAGCATAAAAAGCTGTAGCTGTGCTGAAATTATCCTGTGCTGAAATTATTCAATGCCTATGAATTTCCATGTTTCTGAGCCACATAGTTTAGCCCAGCTGGGTACATTTTCACAAGGACAGGACGAAAAAAAAGGAATATGCTCATGACAAAAATTTATTTCTTCCTGCTCTGGACTATGGAAGGACTAGCTTTCAGCAAAAATGAAGAACAGCTTAATGTTTCTAATCATACAATATCTATATCTGTCTTGCTTTGAGTTTTTTTGGACTGAAATTTCATCAAAACAAAGCATGCCTAGCTTCAAAATTTTCTACACAAATGATGCAACATGAAATTCTTATAACAAAACTACAATGATCCCCTGTGATAGGCAATGGTATCACACTGCCCTGCTGAATAATCTATGAATTAATAAAATCAATTTTTCGAAGCCTTATAATTCCATTGAATTACAAGAGATTTTCACTGGAATACTCAGAAGCATTTATTCATGAAAATTGTTTAACCACTTTTTTTTTTTTTTTTTTTTGCAATACTGCTTAATGATAAAATCTTTCTGAGACAGTGTTGAGTGAAAAACTACGAAATACAAAATAAATTATAAATTCAGGCAAGAGTTAACACTATTTTTAAGTCTGCTATCAAATGATCTAATTTTTCAATCCTTAGAATATGATCTGCCTTTAGCATTTAATTACAGCTTGTCTCTGACCAGTTTCATAGTGAATTTGCAAACTTCTAAACATAATTACATTTACTGAGGCAAACTTTCCTTAAAGAAAAAATGTTTTTTACATAAATCATTCGATCAGACAGAATGAGTATAGGCTGGTACACTGTAAACTCAGATATTGTTCTCTGACCAACTTCATTCACGACCTGAAGGGATCGGGACTGTCTCAGAGAGAAATATCATTTGTACTTTCTCCAACTTGAATTTTGTGCTGAGCCAAGCCCCACAATCTGTTCTTGACAAATTATCTGTTCTCTATTGATCACTTAGCACTGAAGAAGTCAGAGGTGAACCTTTCCTGGGTTGCTTATTTGTTTTGCTACTCTGAGCTTTTTTACCATCATTAAATGTCAGCAATACAGCTTAACAAGCTGCTTGTTACAGACAGAATGGCACAGGTATTTCTTGGATTGCAATTGTGTAGCCTAGGTCCCCAAATTCAAAGACAGCTGTCTTGAATACCCATTCCTCACAGCTAATTCTACAGATATGGTAGGTATGCTGTAAAGGACAAAAAAGTACTGCAATAAGCACTTATGGATTGCAAGTCTTCACTATTATCTGTGATTTTAAGATAGTATTACATTTTCATAGGCACTACACAAAGTCACACTAAGATGAAGGTCTTCTAAAAGACATACTTTGTATTTTTAAGGATCCTTCATGATCACAGCACTTGGAGTACTGAAAATACCACTTTTAAAGTTATTTTTTGTCTTTCTTAGTGAAGACATATCACTGATGGTAAAGGATGCACTGATTACTTTAAATTTGCATTCTTTTCAAATTAGTTTTATATAGTGAAAATCTAAACATTTGTGAATTATTTAAAACATTTCATTGACCTACTTTACCAAAGCCTATATTAATGGGGAAAAGTGACTTTTTTTCAGCTGAAGCCTAGTTATAATGAAAACCCAGGGTAATTATTTCAGTCATCAACAGAATCCCAAAAGGTGAGATTTTATGTGGTGTTCAGACCGCTCTGATATTTTTGCCTCATTGGGTTTTATGATGTTTCTATTCTTGTAAGCACTTTGTCCTATAAAAGCAAAACCACAGCAAATAGAGCCAGCCAACAGAGACCAAGAGGACTCAAGAGACGTCAGCAGAATATTCTGTTGGTTTTAGTTTTAGGGGTAGACCAAGTCATTTCAAGACTAAAAGATAATGAAGTCCAAGGAAATAATATTATTGGTAAGTTTATATTAAGAATCTGAGACACAAAATTTGGAGCCAAGTTTTGATTCCCTTCAAGTTTCAAATGTGCTCAGACTGAAAGCTCTGAACAGAATTCATTAATGGAAAAAAAATTGCAAGTGAGCACAAAGACTACAAAGCAAAATATGGCAAACATTCAGCTAAAACAAGGTACAACAGCACAGATGGATGAAAGGTACAGTAGCACAGCACAGATGGAGCAAGCTCTGTTCAACTGCATGAGGTTAACCCTTACTTGGATTTTTGTTTGTTTCAATTAGATTTATCTAGAAAATAATCTCTAATAGGACTGCTCTGGCTTCAATGTAATAAAATTACAGATTAAAATTGCATGAAACTTTTTCAATAGATGATATACTTACTCAAGAATAATGTTTTGGGAAAACTCAGAATAATTCTACCTTCAAAAAAGTGGAAGAAAACTTGTAGAAAGATAACAAAAAATTTATCTTGGTTATTTTAGAGAAAAACAATTCATTTGAAAAGCAAGAGTATTTCAGGTCAGCATGAAACTCTTCTATTTGAAAGAGAATTGTTATTAAGGAATGACCAACATTTAAGAGAAAAATGTTTTAACACTCCCTCCCATGACATTCTTCTCCAAATGTATTGACCCAAAACATTTGTTTGGAAACAAGCTTAAAAAAAACCAAAACCAAACAAACCAACCAAATTTCCATTGGGATCAATAGAAACAATGCAGTAGTCCCCAGCTAATCACTTTCCTGACTATAAAAGCAAAGTGTTCAATTCTGAAAATACTGCAATGAAGCAATTCATTTTTGAAGGATTTTTTTTTTTTTCTGCTGAACCTATTAATGACTTTAGCATGCATTTAAACATAAAATACTTGATCCTATGTTGCAGTTGTACAAGCTCTAATAGGCTTGGACCTTTCCAATAATAATGCTTTATTATCTTACTTTTATGACTCTACACTCTCAGACAAATTTACTTCATTAGGAAAAAGAATATATGGAGATTCTTCAAAACTTATCAGTTGATAGGAAAAGGAAGTGATGAAGAAAGAAATTGGCTTTCCAAATAGTAAAAAATTATACCAAGGATGGCAAAAAGAAGAAAAGGCTGAATTAAAAGTTTGGAAGTCATGAGCAGCAGCAGAAAGATCCTTAAATGAATGTGCTACAGGAATATAAATTACATTGCAATTACAACACTCCTAAAAAGTGTGATAGACAATTTAACTACAATATTATTGAAATACAAAAGCTATTGAAAAAGGGATTCTGCTCTTAAAAAAACTAATTAAAATAAAAGAGCTGTAACAGTCTCTCTTTTAGAGATACTAATAAAAGTGATGGGAAAACTTGAAGCACTCATATTCTTTTTTGATGAATGTAAGTGAATTTTAATCTCTCTGCATTAGTCCTACTCTTCAACTAATCCTAATATTGGAGATAGGAAAGAGTTTTTTGCACAGCATATTTAATAGGTTTTGTACATTTGATATGAGTATAGAATAAATCAGACAAAATAACACAGATTCCTACCACATTTACACTGGTAGAAGCATAAACTAACTTTTTCAGTTTGAACTGCGTTTATTTAGTGTCAGACCAAATTAAGACACTTTTCCTCAAGACAGAATTAATTTGGATTTATACCAGTATAACAAATGCATCTTGTCTGAAACAAGTCTCCTTACTCACTCTTTTAATGCATCTTAATCTTAATTTACAACAATCCCATCCATTCTGTTCTTGAGCATCTCTAAAATGATCTAAAAATTGTGTTGTGTTTTGTAACATGGTAAGCCAGCCAGCAGCTGATTAGAGATCTAATTCATCCCACAGATAATTTATAATAAGTCAGATTGGAAAGTGGGCCATTTCCAGAGGTGACAAGCTAATGCATTACCACTGCGTAACCTTATCCCACACAAGAATGTAATTTAGTTTTTAAAATGATAAATATCTGTATCTCCAAAGTCATACTAATTATCAGGCCAAAAGGTTCTTTCAGGCACTCACTCGTCCTATGTTCTTTTATATTAAAATGTCTTAGAAAAATGTGATGTGTAGATCACAGCATTAGAAGGGTTGAACCAATTAGAAACCAGACACAAGGTTAATGGGAGAATAAGTCCCCCCACTTAAAATAATTTTTCTGTTATTTCAGGGGACAAATATACTAACAACAAGTATGCTTATACTCCACATTAGTGCTGTGAATTATTATGGGGTTAAGATGTTGTACACTGGGGATCCCATATCAAGTTACAACTAAACACCTAATCCGTAAGAGATAAACCAGATCAGATGACGATGTCTTTATAAATTAAGGGACTGTTCTTCCCCATCTGAGTGAAAAACAAGTAAAATTAATCAGGATGTATAGCACAAAGATGGATTCAACTTGATTGATCTAAAATATGGTGGTAAGAGAGAGATAGAAAACAAGTTGAAAAGAGTAATGTGTCTCCCATACATGTTACAAGATACACAACCAAATAGAGACCAACATTCAGTTACTCACTAACTCCTTTCTCTTTGCATTTCCAAAAGACAGTATAAACCACAAAAATAATTCAGGGAAAATTCTGAGCAAAGGAGACAGTCAAAATCCAACCCTCAGCTTTCTTACATCAATTTTGCATTCAGCATATTCAGCATCTGTGCCACGTATTTACCATGATTTACTAATACATGTACTGTGTTTGTACAATGAAATGACCTAACACTTCTTGTGTTGTTTCGTTTAGCAGCTTCACTGCCCTCTTAGGTTAAAAGCATCTCAGGTAGTAAATCTACATAATTCAAAATACTTTAAATATAAGTGGGGAAAGGGAATAAGAAGAAATTTTCTACTTAAAAGCTGAAGCAGGAAGGACATTGGTAGCAAAAGCTAAAGTAGAGATTTAGCGGGATAACCTAATATAATTTGGTGCTAAATGTTAGCCATACTGAAGTTATTATAGAGTTTAACTGCTGTAGCATCCCTAATTCTAGTTTTCTGCTCATCTGCATTGTCCTTTGTAGCCTGGTGTTTCTTTCTGCAGCCTTAACCTAGACCTACCATCAGATAAGTTCCCTCTAGCTACATCGAACCATTTCAAAACTAATGGATACAGGGATATATGTGAAGTAGTGTTTTCTGCCTCTCTTCAAAGTTCTTCAGTAGTCCACTGAACCTTTATCTAAAAGGTTAATAATTTGTGAAATCATGGATTTTTTTGTATCAGTATTATGGAACGAAAGTTTGCTGATGACATCAAGCTGTGTGGTATGGTTGATACACTGGAGGGAAGGGATGCCATCCAGAGGGACCTGGACAGGCTGGGGAGGTGGGCCCAGGGTAACTTCACAAAGTTTAACAAGGCCAAGTGTAAGGTCCTGCATCTGGGCTGGCGCAATCCCAAGCACAGATACAGGTTGGATAATGAGTTGATTGAGAACAGTCCTGGGGAGAAGGACTTGGGTGTGTTGGAGGATGATAAGATCAACACGATCCAACAGTGTGCGTTTTCAGCCCAAAAAGCCAACCAGATTCTGGGCTGCATCAAAAGAAGTGTGGTCAGCAGGTTAAGGGAGGTGATTCTGCCCCTCGTGAGACCCAGTTCCCCTCGTGGAATACTGTGTCCAGCTCTGGAGCCCACAGTACAAGAAGGATATTGAACTGTTAGAACGAGTCCAGAGGAGGCCTACCAAGATGATCAGAGGGCTGGAACACCTCTCCTATGAGGACAGGCTGAGAGATTTGGGCTTGTTCAGCCTGGAAAAGAGAAGGCTTCAGGGACACCTTATAGTGGCCTTCCACTACCTGAAGGGCACCTACGAGAAGGCTGGGGAGGGAATTTTTACAAGGGACTGTAATGATAGGACAAGGGGAAATGGGTGGAAGCTGAGGGAAGGGAGGTTTAGACTAAATATAAGGAAGAAGTTTTTTACTGTGAGGGTGGTGAGGCACTGGAACAGGTTGCTCAAGGAGGTTGTGGATGCTCCATCCCTGGAAGTGTTCAGAGACAGGTTGGATGGAGCCTTGAGCAACCTGATAGAGTGGGAGGTGTCCCTGCCATAGCAGAGGAGTTAGAACTAGATGATCTTTGAGGTCCCTTTCAACCCAAACCATTCTATGATTCTATGATTATATGATCTGCTCAATTAAAATATATGCATATTTGTATGTAACTGCATCGCACCTGTTTAGGATGAGCTGAGAAGACTATCGGGTATCTTTAGGAATCTGCAGAACGGGATAGAGTGCTAAGGCTGAGTTTTAACCATGTGAAACACTATTTATTTGTTGTAAAACACATTATATTCAAGGGTAAACTAGANGCTGCCCCTCCCCCACAAGGGGAGTGAAATACAAAGCCCCGGGCTGAGATAAGGAGAAGTTTAATACAACAGTGCAACAGCAACACAACAAACAACAACAATAACAATAAAAATAACAGTAATAACAATGAACAGAGCAAGGTATATACCGATACAGCAGTGAGAGGAACGGCTGCACAAACCCACGTGCTCACCGAGTCTTCCTGTGCTATCGACACCTGGAGGTGATGTCAGCATGGTATATATAACCCGGCTTGAGCTACCCCTACTGCTGGGGAAACTATCCTAGGTAAACCAGGACACCATATTAGAAGGTAGGATATTTATAACATTGGAAGAATTCTCAGGCTAGAAAGAGTAGGAAGGACATTCCCAGAAAGGTAATTTGAAAGAAGTTTGAAGATAGCTACTTTAGTGGTTTTCTAATTATATCCAGTTAATTCTAATTATATCTAATTTTAGATATATCCAGTTGTGGTAGTTTGAGCCCAGAGGGCAATTAAGCACCATGCAGATGTTCACTCAGCTATTCCTCTCCAGCTCTGAGAAGGAGAAAAAGAAGAAAAAGGCTCAGGAAGTCAGATAAGGACAGAAAGAGGTGGTACAGCCATTACGGTCATGGACAAAAGACAAACTCATTAGGGGAAGAAAAGAAATTTAATTAATTCAATCATTAATAAAACCAACAGAACAGAGTGGGACAATGAGAGGCATTGCCACATCTTAAAAAGACCTCCCCCATCCCTCCCTTCTTCCTGGGCTTATTTTTTTTCCCAATATTTCTACCTCTTCTGCCAAGTGGGGCAGGGGCAGGGAGTGAGAGGTTTTCAGTCAGTCCTCTGCTCCTTCCTTCTCAGGATAAGGGGTGAAAGACTTCTTTGTAGTCTTTTTCTCTGCTCCACATAGTTCCTCTCTCACGGGTGACAGTCCTTTGTGAATTTTCTCTGTTGTGAGTTCTTCCCATGGGCCTCAGCTGTTCCCATGCTGCTCTGGCGTGGGTCACCCCTGCATGTTGCAATCCTCCCAGTGCCAAACTGCAACAGCGGGGACTTCTTCCCTCAGAGGCTTGGCCTCCTTTAAGAACAGTCACCTACTCCAGTGTGGGGTCCTCCACAGGCCACAGGTTGGCCTCTGCTCCACTGGTGATATCCATGGGTGACAGGGACTTGGCCCTGCCTTACCACAGGATACAAGGAGGGTCTCTGCTCTGGTGCACCTTCCCCCTTTCCTCTTCCTTCCTTCCACTGACTCACTGCTCATGTAGGTGTCTGCCACACAAACCCAGCACACCACTTAAGCTTAATAAAAAATGACGTTAGTGATAATTTTTTTTAATTGAATATACAATTCTGTAAAAGATACTTTAGAAAAACCTCCCTACTGGGGCAAAGAACTTTATCTGACACTAAAATGTTCCAGTGAAATATTCTGACAAAGTAAGGAGGAGGAAGGGTTTTGGAAGATGTGTTTAACATTGCTCAACTTTGTATGACTTAATGTTTCTAGGTAACTCTAAATGTTATAAAGTTTTAAGTAATTTCAAAAATTTCCACATAATTCAAAAAAACCTAACTTTGGTTCTTTAACCTAGTGCTCAAAGCAATCACATTTGATACAGGAAACTCCCCATCCACATCCTGTTTCCTAATTAAACACTGTAGGCATGTGATCTTGGTCTTCTTCAACAGTTCCTTACCATGCTTCTACAGATTTGTGACTAGTCCAAGTCAGATGTGCCTAAAAGAATTACACTATTTTTGTCCTGTGCAAAAGGCCCTGTTACCTTGGCCCTCGTAACAAGGATTGGCCTTGACAAAAAAGATCACTAATATTTGAAAGGGTAGTAATAGCTTTTCTGAGACTGCCTTTGAAAATCCATTATATTCAGACAGGTTATATTTTGTCCTCCCTGTTGCTTCCTACTATGTCCATGCATCAGAATAAATTTCTGAAAGCTCTGTTATCCATTTACTTGCAAAACAGTCTTATTTTGTATTTTAATGATTTTCTTTAAACTTGGTCAGATGAGATATATGTAGAACTTTATTGAGTTGAGCCCAGGAAAGGGAATTTTTTGTCATCAAGCTCTTAGGTGGCCACCTGTATACATATAAAAGACAAGACTTTAGGTCTGGTGCTAAAAGGAGAATGCCCTTGAATTTTCCAGGGAGCTAACAGTCTTCCAGGCAGAAACTTGTTTCCCTTTAGTAAAGCTCAGTGAAGGTATTATGAAGTTGCTTCATCCATTTTGAGTTCACAAAAGTATCAATAAAACTTTCGTAGATGTCAGTGTCATGGATATTTGACAGAAACCAATTTATTTACACACACTTAATCTACTACTGTCAGAGTATCAGCCAGAGTAACACAGTTTCTCTGACCTCTCATTTCTTATGGCCAGCTGATGCAGGTAGTAAAAATCTGAGAGTGAATCCATGTAAGTTTAATGATCTTATACAAGGAAAATATTTTTCCTTCTTTAGACAAGGGAAAATAAATGCAGAAAAATAGAATGGTACAGAAAGAAAGATAGATTTAAAGGAATAAAAGAGGACAGTCATAAGAAGCAATAAAGTTTTGCTGCTGTGTCTTTAGGAGGGTTAAATTGTCATAAGTCCACTGGTATGCACGAGAAAAAGTACAGCATATAAGTAACAGGGTGATTATGGGACATCATGGGTCATCACGGAGTTGCAGTCAGAGTTGAGGGCCTGCTAGATGTCTAAATCAGCTTTGTATTTTATTATGATTTTTACCTGATTCCTGCAAACTTGTTTCGACAGTAACAGTACAACCTTGTCTTGAATCTTCCAACCTAATAAAGCATCAGAGTACCTTTGACTTGCATTGAAACATTGTTTTGTTCCAAATATTTCCAGGGTTTTTGTGATTCTATGGAAAACATCCTACATTGCCTGTTGAGATATATGAAACTTATGGTTGCATCATCATATTGATTCACCTTGTTTTTTTGATTTAAAAGGTGACCAGGTTTTATGTTTTCATACTGGACTGAAAGTTTTATTATCTTGAAATTCTGAAGTACACAATTTTGGTGTAAATAAGTAATTGCTGAATTGTTCCTTTGAAATTCTAGAGTGACTCTGAAGAAACTCTTGTTGAAAGCTATGCTTATGATCCTTCAACTAATAATTATTGGTTTGTTTGTGTAGATTCTCTATATTCCCTGGACTGCATGAAATGTACCTTTGGATTTATTACAGGTGATCAACTTCTATTTATTGCATGTGATCAACTTTTAAATTTCAGTCAAGTATTCAGAAGCACTTTGTCAGCAAGAAGGGAAACAGTAATAGTTTTTACCTGCTGACATGCTTTTGCTGCATTTTACTTTGGTAAAAGTGGTCCTTATCTGATTCTGAAGAAACTTAATTTTATCTGAAAGTAGATGTTAAATGCAGTAAAGAGTTTATTCACAGTTTTCATATTCTCTATGAATTAACTTTTTTTGTCCTTTGAATAAATTTTCTTTTCCTATATTAGGAGGAAAGAGAATTTGTAGAATGACTGAACATGATTTGCACATCTATTAATAAGTTAAAGCACAAAATGTAGTTCACTGAAATATGTTCACATGAATTAAGCATTCTGGAGATATATATTTGACAAGTAGACATTATTTGTGTTTAGAGTTTGTAATTTGAATGTAAAATAAATCTCTCTCTGCAAGAAATCTCCATCTTTTCTAAATGACAGATTTAAGTTCGTTTTTCTGATGCAGTTGTTGATAGGATCTAGTAACATGTACTTTCAGCAATTAGGCTTTCATTGCTTCTATTCTAATTGCCTTCATACTATCACCTGAATTGTGATCCCCGAATAGAGTGAATTTTTTCACTCATTTGTTTGCTGGGATTATGAGAAAAGGAATAATAATGATCGTTGAAAAATTCCAACCCTTAATGTAATTTTTTGCTATTATGGCAGTGGCTGAAGAATAGTCCTTGGCCTTTAATGTACTGAAAAGATGCTGACTCAAGTATCTTCCTGTATAATTTATACCAAGGAAGTACGCAACAGGTAAACAGATGGATTTCTAGAGGCACAGATTTGAGCAGACACTGTTTT
This sequence comes from Otus sunia, assembly GCA_010365825.1. Lineage (NCBI taxonomy): Eukaryota > Metazoa > Chordata > Aves > Strigiformes > Strigidae > Otus > Otus sunia. The sequence continues at coordinate 138,350 of ML997986.1, read as the reverse complement.
TCAGAGGACTTAGCAGTTAGATTGTTAGCAGTCAAATGTTATTGGGATGACATAAGCAGCTGTGAGAGAAAAACTTTCTGCTAGATTGGGAATATTATGCACATCTCCTGAGTAGTTGATCCTGACCTGTGAGGCTCTCTGGAGTGTGATTAGCTCTGGTTTTTTCCACAGCTCTTTTTGGATTTTTGAAGCTGTGAAAGCTGGAAGATAAGAGACTAGGGCTTTAAGGGTGTGAGTCTAAGCAAAGTTGGCTAGTTCTGAGGGTGAAAAACAGGTATATATTTATATAATTAACTGTATGAACAAGAGAGGTGCACATTGCTTATGAGGGATCTAAATGGTAATTATTTCTTGAAGATGTCTTTTCTAAATGGTTATAAGTTTATTGTAATATGACTAGTGAGTTGTAGCAACTATCAGTGCATAGAAACATGTGCAGGCCTTACACGTACAAAAAAATCTGTGGTATAGCTCTTTGGATATACTGAACAGTTGATGTATCAAGCCCTTAAATTACTATATACCATACCATCAACAGAGGAGGAAGGTTGTCTTCTCAGCAAATCCTTTTTACTGACATTCTGTTTTCATTGAGATATTAGCACATAGTCATTGTATTTTGAAGAGAAAACACAAAGAATAATCCCTTCTGAAAAGGTTAATCTTATCCAAAATAACACTGTTTTCAATATCACTGTGTTTTAAGAAAAAACAGTTGTAAAATTCAAAGTTAAGCAGTGAAAGCTTGTAGAGAAAAAAAGTGTTAGCTTAGAAAATTACTATTATTTGTTTCCTTCCGTGGTCTAAATTTACGTGTCTCTCATGAAACTTAGCATTTCACTTATATATCGATCAGAAATATACGGATTCAAAATTTCTGTGTTTTTAATATTTGCATAATGTAGCTAATAAAAGACACTTCCTAAAGAACCACTTTTTCTCCTCTGAGTAATCTTACTGATATCATAAGGAACAACTGATTAATATGTTATTTTACAATTTTGACCATAATTAGATATTTCAATTTTGTCAGTACCAAATACTAAATATTTCTAGCCATGAAAGATGTACAATTTTATTTATAGAAGTTTCGAGAGAAAACAGACATAGAACTTAAGAAACAATCTGCATGAGAGAGTAACTTTAAAGACTCCAAAGCAAATATTAACATAGTGTCAAGGGGGAATAGCCTCAAATGGTGAAACAACAACTGGGAAACCAACAAAGAGAAGAAGAAAAAGTAAAAGAGAATATTTTTAAACACTGTAGCTATGCTAAAACAAATAAAAATGGCAAGATAATATATATGTATTAATGGAATTAAAGTTTACTAAACATAATACCCTGCAAAGTTCTTATCTCTGTCCTTTCTATATTTTTTCATCTTTCTAAAGTAAAGACACTCACTGTGTTTAACAAATCTTTCCTGTTATGAATGTGTTTAGGATAAGTTTTAACACTGAAGGCTTTCAACATTCTATGCAATATATAGTCTGCTATATCTGATGTACTTTCAGATATATTGGAATAGAGTGCTATAAGAAATGTATCACTAAACCCTTTTACAACTAATATTTAGCGGGTGATAATAGTAGGTGAACGAAGGAGATTTCTTGGACCACAAAAAAGTACTGAAGATACTGATGACAGGAAAAGTCACACAAGCTAATTATGAATGAGAACCAGTGTACAACAAGACCTTGGCTTTCATTTGACTAAAAATTTTGGTGTCAGTAAACAGAAATACTGTCAAGGTCTAGCACAGAACTGGCAGTCTTTTGGACCATACCCATGAGAATCTGTTTGTAATCAGTTAATATTTCTGCAGACCACCAGATTCACTGTGTTGGCTTCAGATCTCATTCTGATGATGTTATTAAAGACAGTGTGTCTTTATTTTTTCTGCTTGATTTTTTTTTCCTTCCCCACCTCAGCCTGCCTTTTACCATTGCTTCATAAAATTATGACAGTCTGATTTATAATTAGTATGATCTGCTGCTAGTCCATATCCTGTTAGTTACTCAGTGCCCAAGGATTATAATGTTCTCCACCTTTTCAGAGTTATTTTCAAACACATACAGGCTCAACAATGTTTGTACTTCCAGTGTTGAACAACTTCAGTATTGAAGTATATGCACTGTTTTAGCTGCTATTGTTAAATGTGTCCCTGATACGAGTGTCACTCTGTATTTGCATTCTTGTTCAGATTAGGAGTGCACTACTAAGGTGAATCTTTCAAATATTTCCACTTACTCTTCTCTGGTTCACACTGCAGCAATGTCTTGGGGTGCATAAACTGCATTCCCTTGGGTGAAACTGAACTGAGAAATAGACTACCTAATGCAGTACAGGTACCAACAGATAAATGGGCTATGACACCAGAGTGGAATATACTTGATATAAAACACTCCAAAAGATGCCTGGGATAAACACTGGGATCTTGGCACCAACTGTTTTGCTCTGCAAATCTCCTCTTACTAGGCTTCACTCTTTTAGAGAATCTGAGATCTCAGCATAGGTTTCTACTCAAGAAACAGTGGAGGAATCTCATAGCTGAGGTTAAACCATACAAAGCTTAAAGGAGTAATTTATTAGATTAGAAAGAATTTCTACTATATCTACGTGATAACTAAGTTCATGGTATTTCCTTGAATGTGCTAGCAGGAACCTGAATGTGCTAGCAGTGGTGGCAATAACATCAACCCCATTTGGAACAATTCTTTCTAGATACTCATTTTCATGGATTGAATCTCTAGATGAAGTATATCTCAAATACCTAAGGTAGAATTTTTTTTTAAATTCTTATGATGATGGAATCTGTAAAGAATGAATATTGAAAGGATGGATAAGCCTGGAGCTTTCAGCTGATTTTTCAGAAATTGCAAAAACTAATGTGTCACCTATATATTTAAAAAAAAAATAATAATCCAATGTCAAAAAAATATAAAGTTGACTTGTTATATCCTGCTGATATGATCACCTATATATGATTACATCCATAATCTACAGTTCACCTGCAGTGTAAACCTACCTGTCATGAATCAAAGATAAATAAAATTAATAGGTAATGAATAACATAGCGATAAATGTATCACAAGTGCTCAGAATAATCCTGGAATATTTGCAGTTCAATTGTCTCACAACTACCAAAATAAGAAATGGATATATGCTAGTAAAAGAGTGCACAGAAGTGTGTCAGATGGATTACTCTTCTATAACTCTGAACACTTACAATGCAGACGTCAAATCTGGTCACCTGATATTTTCATTGTAATCAATGGAAAAAAGTATGCATTACTAGAGTGCAGTTTATCTCATCCTAAAGCAGATGTCTGAAATCATTTACCATAAGGGACAGGCTCACTGTAAACCTCAGACTGCAGGAAGTGCCTAGATTTTTCTCCTGGGGCAAGGACAGATGTCAGATCTGTCTGCAAAAGGTATGCCCAGGCAGAGAACCTCATGCAGCTGATTGCTGAGCTGCAGGAGGCATTAAGAAGGCTGCATAACATCAGGAAGGTTGAGAAAGAGTTAGCTGGTTCCAAGTGCAGTCTGCAGTGGGCCCACAGTCCACTACCAAACAACCAAAACCTTCCCCACCAGCAGACACAGAAGGGAGAGGCACCAATAATGTGGAAGAATAGAAGTTTGCATTGGCAAGGACCTGCAGGAGCAAGGTTCTTCTCTCAAAGCCTGAGGTACCCTTGCAGAAGCAATTCACCACTCTACAGACTGAAGAGGAAAGACCTGTCACATCAGGAGAGATGTTGGAGCTGAATAAGGCAGTCCTATTGGCTCCCCATATGACAACCAATGCAACTAAGAAAAGGCAATGGATTATAGTAGTAGGTGACTCTCTTCTGAGAGTTCTAGAGGCACCCATCTGTTCTGAGAGTTACAGAGGCATCTCTAGGGAGGTGTGCTTCTTACCAGGGGCTCGTATCAGGGATGTCACCAAGAGACTACTGAGCCTTGTACAGTCCACTGACTGTTATCTGCTGCTGTTGTTTCATGTGGACACCAGTGATACAGCCAGGAGTCATCTGAGGAGCATCAAGAAGAATTACAGAGCCCTGAGAGTGGTGGTAAGGGACTCTGGAGTGCAGGTAGTTTTTTCATCAATCGTCCTGGTCAAAGGAAAGGTGTCTGAAAGGGCCAGTTGAATCTAGTAAATCAACAATTGGTTATGGGACTGGTGTCACACCCAGGGTTTGACTACTTGGACCATAGGACTCTCTTTGAGAAACATGGTCTACGGGGGGATGATGGAGTCCATCTGTCAGAGAAGGGGAAGAGAATCTTTGGTCATAGGCTTGCCAAACTGGTGAAGAGGGCTTTAAACTGAAATTGCCAGGTGAGTGGAAGCTCAATCCATCCTACTCCTACCATCTCAGTGCCAGTGCCATCAACAAATGCCCAGAGCCTGGGGAGGGATCACAGGTCAACATGAGAGTACCTGAAGAGCAGCACAAAGGAATTCCCAACACTCCAGTGAGCTAGTCAGCTTCATTGCAAATGCACATAGCATAAGTGTCATGTTCCAATTTCTCAGGACAACAACCCACATTCCTGATTCCCAGGTTAGGATTAAGGTGAAACAACACCAAGGATTCTTCAGTTCACAAATTTTTATTCGTTCACAACAAATAATTGACATGAAACTTTGTCAGTAATCGTTGCATACTCTGCAAGAGGCATTAAACTTACACCATCTAGTGGCAGATCTTATAACATGCCCCGATAAGCCTTGCCTTATATTCAAGCATACATAATAAGAATAGTCAAGAATAAGGGAGAGAGAAAAAGAGAGAGTCAAAAAGGAACATTTCACCAGTCCTGGTTCCATCGTTTGTCCAGCAAGTCTAGGGGTCCAGTTCTGGTGGGGCACAGCACCCCAGGGTTTTGTTTAGTGTCTTTTTATAATTCCTTGCCCCTTCTTCAGGTGCGCACTTGTACTCATTTGGCTAATTAAACATCATCACAGCTTATACTTCCAGAATTCTCATTGCTTTTGGTACATGTGCAGTTTGTACCTTCAGATTCTTCTGGAAATGAGTTGGTGGGATTGGGGGTCATTGGTGAGTTACTTCCCTCTCTCTGCAGGTGCGGCCATAGTTTGACCTTTCCTTTTGGCATACCTGTTGTGAAAACAACTCCTCTATTGACTCTTCCAGAGTCACTCAAGACAGGGAAATTCAGCCTCCGAAAAGTGTGGTCCCACCTACATAGGACCCCTCCTCTTCCGAGCCTCCCTGTTGTTACCTGCACAGCCACAGTGTTTCCATAAAAAACATTTTGTTTGCCAGAGTTCTTTACCGGATAGTTGAGACATTAACTATGGTTTCATCAGACCGTCAAAATAAGGAATAAACAAGAGGAGTTAGAGACGTGCACATGCCTGTAAAGTTATATTGTGGTTTGAATTCAGCTGGTAGCCAATCACCACATAGCCAGCTGTTTATTTCCCCTTCCCTTCCCAGTGAAATAAGGGAGGGACAAAAAAAGAAATTCGTATATTGAGTAAAAAAGTTTAGTAGTAGTAACAAAAACAACAGTAAAAATAGTAAGTCCAAATGGGTAATTTATAATGTGGTTGCTCACTGACTGGCAACCGGAACATAGCCTTCCCCTAGCAGTGATCCCAACCACACCAGAAGTCCCACCGTGCAGACCAGAAAAAGGAAGTGGAAATGAGAGAGCACACATCCCATTGTATACCGAGCATAATGTCACATGATATGGAATACTCCAAAGACCAATCTGGTCCTGGGCCTATAGCTGTGCTTCCTTTCAGCCCAAGGAAAGTTAACTCTATTCTGGCCAAAACCAGGACAGGCTATGGTCTTATTTACATTATGGAGACATGATGGGATGTTTCCTATGACAGGAGTGTTGGAATGGAAGGATACAGGCTCCTTAGGAAGTACAGTCAGGGGAGACAAGAAGGAGGTGTTGACCTCCATGTCAATGACCACCTGGAGTGCATGCACCCCTGCCTGGGAATGGATGAGGAGCCAACCAAGAGATTACAGATTACGATTATAGGCACAGCAGGCACAGGTGACGTTATAGTGGGGGTCTGCTACAGGACACCTGACCAGGAAGAGCAAGTCGTTGAGGACCTCTATAGACCAATAGGAGCAGCCTCACATTCACAATCCCTGCTCCTCATGGGGGACTTCAACCACTCCAATATCTGTTGGTGGAACAACACAGTAGGGCACAAGCAATCCAGGAGGTTCCTCATATGCATTGATGATAACATCCTTCTCCAAGTAATAGAAGAGCTAATGAGGAGAGGTGCTATGCTGGACCTTGTTCACAACAACAAGGAGGGGCTGCTGGGGAATGTGAAACTCAATGGCAGCCTTGGCTGCAGTGACCATGGAATAGTGGATTCAAGATCCTTAGGGTTCAAGGAGGGTGCACAGCAAGCTTGCTACCCTGGGCTTCAGAAGAACAGAATTTGGCCTCTTTAGGGATCTGCTTGACAAAGTATCACGGGATAAAGCCACGGGGGGAAGAAAGACCCGAGAAATCCGGTTAATATTGAAGGATCACCTCCTCCAAGATCAGGAGCGATGCATCCCAACAAAGAGAAAGTCAGGTAAGAATGCCAGGAGGCCTGTATGGATGAACACGGAACTCCTGGACAAGCCCAAGTATAAAAAAGAAGCCTACAGAAGGTGGAAGCAAGGACAGATAGCCTGGGAGGAGTACAGAGAAACTGTCTTGGTAAACAGAGATCAGGTTAGGAAGGCCAAAGACCTGATAGAATTAAATCTGTCCAGGGATGTCAAGGGCAACAAGAAAAGCTTTTACAGATACGTTGGTGATTAAAGGAAGATCAGGGACAATGTGGGCCCTCTTCAGAGGAAAAGGGAGACCTGGTTACCCGGGATATGGAGAAGGCTGAGGTACTGAACAATTTCTTTGCCTCAGTCTTCGCTGGAAAGTGCTCCAGCCACACCGCCCAAGATGCAGAGGCAAAGTCAGGCATTGGGAGAATGAAGAACCTCCCACTGTAGGAGAAGATCAGGTTTGAGACCATCTAAGGAACGTGAAGTTGGACAAGTCCATGAGACTTGATGAGATACATCTTCAAGTCCTGAGAGAATTGGCAGATGAAGTGGCTAAGCCACTATCTGTCATATCTGAGAAGTTGTGGCAGTCCAGTGAAGTTCCCGCAGACTGGAAAAGGGGAAACATAACCCCCATTTTTAAACAGGGAGAAATAAAGGAAGACCCAAGGAGCTACAGGCCAGTCAGTCTCAACTATGCTCCTGGCAAGGTCGTGGAGTGGATCCTCCTGGAAACTATGCTAGGACACATGGGAAATAAGGCGGTGATTGGTGACAGCCAATATGGCTTTGCTAAGGGCAAATCATACCTGACAATTCCGGTGGACTTCTATGACGGGGTGACAGTGCTTGTGGATAAGGAAAGAGCAATTGACATCATCTACCTGGACTCGTGCAAAGTATTTGACGCTGTCTCGTACTACATCCTTGCTTCTAGATTGGAGACATAGATTTGATGGATGGACCACTTGGCTGAATGGTCGCACTCAAAAACTGCAGTCAGTGTCAAAGTGGAGAGCGGGGACAAGTGGTGTTCCTCAGGGGTTGGTATTGGGACTGACACTGTTTAACATCTTTGTTGGTGACATGGACAGTGGGGTAGAGTACACCCTCAACCAGTCTGCCAACGACACCAAGCTGTGTGGTGCAGCTGACACACTGGAGGGAAGGGATGTGCCATCTAGAGGGACTTTGACAGACTTGGGAGGTGGGCCCATGCAAACCTCATGAAGTTCAACAAGACCGAGTGCAAGGTCTTGCACATGGGTCAGGACAATGCCAAGCACAAATACAGGCTGGGCAATGAGTGAGTTGAGAGCAGACCTGTAAAGAAGGACTTGGGAGTATTAGTGGATGGAAAACTGACTATGAGATAGCAGTGTGCGCTCGCAGCCCAGAAAGCCAGTCACATCTTGGGCTGCATTCAGAGAAGTGTGGCTAGCAGGTTGAGGGAGGTGATTCTACTCCTCTACTCCGCTCCACCTTATTGTGGCCTTCCAGTACCTCAAGGATGTCTACCAGGGAGGTGGGGAGGGACTCTTTGTCAGGAAGTGTAGTCATGGAAGAAAGGGTAACAGTTTTAAACTGAAAGAGGGTAGATTTAGATTATATATAAGGAGGAAATCATTTCCTGTGAGGGTGGTGAGACACTGGCACAGGTTACCCAGAGAAGTTGTGACTGTCCCCTCCTTGGCAGTGTTCAAGGCCAGGTTGGATGAGGCTTTGAGCAACCTGATCTAGTGGAAGGTGTCCCTGCCCTTGGCACGTGGGTTGGAACGAGATGGATCTTTAATGTCTCTTCCAACCCTTGTTATTCTACGATTCTATGATTCTATAAATCCAGATGTACTGCTTAGGATAAAATTTATCATACCCATTAAGTACCTATTGATTGACACATGAAGCTTAAGTGCCCAGGCCAGATTAGAAGATAAACTTCCAAAGTAAGTTCAGTCTTATCCATAGTATTTTACAAATGCCTTGCAGTACATTTAACGCATCTTCATAGTTAACATTGCCACACTGTCACCTAAAGATTGCTCTAGCTAACTAGGATTTGTGCTACATATGCTCTAGAAAGCATTCTAACAATTTACTTTCTGAGGTGGTAGCAAAAGATTTTCTTTTTTAATTATGTTTTTTTTATGTTTTCTCATTGATAATGAAAGAAGGGATTTTATTCTTCACATATTTCATCCTACTCCTTGCATTGTTGATGTCCATCAGTATATTCTTAGTTCCATAGTAAGGTATGCATATCTGACACAGAGAAAGTAGTCACTGATAAGGTACATCTGAATAGACTTTTGATGTACAAAAGCAGAAATCAGATGAACAAGGTGAACAAAGCAAAAAATTCTCCTTCGTATTTATCATAGAGCTTTCCATATTGTCTTATTTTTGTTGTAGAGATTTTATGTTAAATTCTTTATGACTAGCAGTAGTCATGTCATGATTATACTAGTTTCTCTAATATGATTTTCTTAGAGTCACAATAATTTGATTACATCCTGCACCATGAATTTTTTAAACTTTGTGAGCACCAGGGTTGCTTTTCTCTCTACTTGCATTTATTTTACTTACTTCTATAGTTACATATTTTACTTCATAAAAAGTTCTAGTTTACTATCACTATTATTTCTTAGTAAGTCTACATCAGTATAATGAATCAGATGAGGTATACAGCTCAAGAAAATAAAATCTCTCCTCCCCACAAGGCAAATTAATCAATTGGGCTCAATTTCAGATTTAGGATCTAGATTTATTGCTTCTATGTTCCCAAAACACAAACTTGGATTTGCAATGTATGTCCCAGCTTTCAAGATTCAACTGCAAAATTTACTCACAGTTCGGCAATTCAGTAAAATTTCAGGTGTGAAATATGGCCAAAATTCCAAGTAATCCAAGACTATTTTGAACATGATACCTAAAGATGTTGTCCTGGTTTAGCCAGGATAGGGTTAAGTTTTCCCCAGCAGTGGGGGGAGCTCCAGCCAGGTTATTCCGATCACCGGTCGGTTAGCACGTGTGTTGTACCACTGCTCTGTTCTCACTGCTGTTTGGTAGCTATTTTGCTCTGTTCATTGTTATCGCTGTTGTTCTTATTGCTATTGTTGTTGTTTGTTATTGTTGCTGCTACGTTGTTGTATTAAACCTTCCTTATCCCAGCCCGGGGCTTTGTACTTCACTCCCTTTGGGGGGGGGGGGCAGCGGCCGCGTGGTCTCAGACCCCGGCAGGGACTAAACTATTACAGATGTCTCTAAAATCCCTCTGATTATTTTGACAAAGAAACAGAATACCATTTTACACTGTTCACAATAGAAACCTCTGCCAAGTTTAAAAAAAGATCTTTGTAGAGCCAGAAATTATCTATAAGCATCTTAATAAGCACATGAATAGAAAAGGATATTGCATGGGGTAAAGGAATAGAAGCACTTTAGTTGAATGATTGTCTTCGTCTTATTTCAAGCAAGTTATTTTCATACCTTGTGACATAACATTCTTATTTACAGCAATTCCAGTTAGTTACCTAACCTGACTATTCGTCAGTGTTGGATTTTGTTTAACAGTTCAAATTGTAGAATCACAGAATAATTTAGACTGGAAAGGGCTTTTGCACATCATGCTGAGCAACCATTCTGCTTGAAACAGGACTGTGGGAGACTGAAATGTCAAATGATTGTCTCAAAGCTTGCTTGTGTGGGCTTTGTGTCATGGGGTGAGCACCACCACCAACTCAATTACTCATGGAAATGAGATAGTGGAATACCTGTCTCTCTTTGTCTAGTATGGAAATCAGCTGATGAGTTTAAAAGGCAACAGAGAACTTTGCTGTGAATGCATCCACCACGGAAGAACAGAAGGCTGAGGACCAACGGGATGCTGCTGGATCCATGGTAATGACTATTCTTTCAACTCTATCCCACATGCTTGCTTGATTTCTGTCTTTCCCTTCAATTCTGTCCTATCACTACTACTCTTCACTTTTAATAATAAAACGGGTTTGGGTATACAGCATTTGACCTCGTTTGTGTCTTAATCTCACTCTTGGGATCATATCAAAGCCTCCCCTGCCATTGGATCGGGACAAGGACCACCTTTAAAGTTAGATGATGTTGACCCCGTTAAGTTTGGAGAACCTCCTCAGCCTCTGTCAGGGAGCTTAACACTGTGATTGAGCACCCTTATGGTGAAATTTTAAATCCTTACATAAACAGAATATCTTGTGTTGGGCTTCATGTCTCTGGCCTTATGCAGAGTACCTACAAGGAGAGGCAGGACTCTTTTTTTCATAACCACCTATTAGAAAGCTACAGACAAACAAAAAGATCTGCCCTCAGCCCACTCTTCTTCAGGCTGATCATATCCAGCACCTTCAGTTTACCTTCATATATAATGTCCTCCAGTCCTCAAATAATTTTGATGGCCTCATGCTACAGTTGCTTTGGTTTGTCAAAGTCTTTTGTCTACTAGAGAGCCACACAATAGTTAAATGCCATCTCGCAAGTGCTGAATCATGTATTCTTGTTGTGTTCACTATAGTGTATGTGTGTGTATGTATATAGTGTATATATATGTAGGTGTATATATATAAATATCCATACATGTTAAATAATATATACATATATATTCACACACACACAATAGTGATGTCAGTATTGAAAGGTCAGTTTCCAGTGATTGTTATTTAGAGGACATCCATGTTAAGATTCAAGTTGTATTACTGTTGGCATCAAAAACTATCATTGAGAAATGAAGAAAACAAGGATGATGATGTTAGAAAGGACTAATAGATTGTTAAAGGGATTATCAAGGTCTAGACACTGCACGTCTAACTACACAGAATTTTTAGTTAAGCATAAAGCACGTCAATAACTGGGCTTTGCACACTCCTTTAACAAGACGTGTGTGCTTAAGGACCTGGAAGGATAGATGGATCTTTTTGGTAAAATAAATAATTGTAGTTCGTGGGAATTATGCCAAGAGGGCCTGATTCTGAGTCCAAATATTTTTAAGGCCTTCAGTTTAGGAATGAGAAGGAGAGGTCAGGCTAGGAGTAACATCAAGGGGAAATGAATATCTGAGAGTAACCATAGGGTTCTCCTCAACTGAAGATAGAAGACCTGCTGTGTTTCTTTCCTCCTGCCACTTCGGTGTTAATAGGGTTTGACTACCCTGTTTCTCCATCAGTGGAAAATAAAATACATTTCTTAGTTTTAAGTCTGTATTGTTAAGACATTCATTAACCTGACTAGCAGGAGGCACTGATATCATATATTGCTGTACCAAGAATTTATTGATTTTCTATCTTTTAATCTCCTTCCACCATTACTGTTCTCAATTATTGAGAATAAGCTGCTTCTACTGGAGTCCCAAAACAGATGAAATACAGGGGTCAAATGAAGTATTCTGTGATGGAGTCCTTAAAATTGTCCTAGTTCCTTAAAGGCAGATTTATAAAGTCATGACAAAATGGACAAGGAACTTCTGAAGCAGACGATGTCATTACATTGCAAGGCTCTATTTCAGATCCAAAAGTTAACATGGCAAACAGGATATAAAAAGGATATTTTTCTCCTGAAACGACAGGAAGCTGTCATTACCTGATAGCATCTCCTCATGTTTCTAGGGCTCTTAAGTCCCTCTAAATGGAGGTAATACAACATGGAAATAAATATGGTAATGAACCTAATGTCTCTGTGGCTGTGTAAGACATACACATCAGTAGTACTTAGGATATTTATTAACACTCTAAACTTAATTTCCAGCATAGAGATTTGACTACAAAACACATGCTTTCCAGACATCTTCTCTACCAGACATAATTTTTGAGGATTTCTCACAGCAGTGAAGACAAGGCTAAAAGCTGGGTGTATTTCTTGCTGATTTTTTGGATTTTTTTTTTTGGAATTTTGGGGAAAATTAATAATATTTATGTAAAATATATTCTCTTAGAAAAAAAAAGTGAAGGATATATTAAGATATTGTTTCAAATTATATTACTATAGCTGTAAAAAGTGTTTGAAAACTATTTTTGTGATTTATAAAATTTAAAATCAGGTACCCTTATTATAAGTGTATGTTTAACATGTTTATAATTTCTGCATAGCATCATACAGTTTACACACAATATAGAGTTTAACTTGTATGTTTGTACCATGGTCTGCAGAAAATTACTGTATTCTGACAGGATTTACATTTGGGTCCAAATTCTTAATAGCTGAAGGCATTAGCTACATTAATATGTAGCTTTGCCTTTCAAGGATTTCTCTAGCAACAAAATTTTCTTGTGCATCTGCTATTTAAGAGGAGATCTCTATTTACATACTGTTTATAGGCTCTCCAGATAACAGATTTTAAAATGTGTTTATTAATTGATAGCATTGATTACATAATTTTTTTTTTTTCATTATATATTTTTGCAAAATGTGGGCAAGAAAAGCTCTAATCACTAGTACATGTATTAGTCTTATTTCTTAACTAGAGACTCTTGTTTATAAATTATAAATTTGCCTGAGGTACGTTTTCCTTCCCTCCTCTTCAATTCTCCCTGCCCCTCTCACCTCCATGAAGAAATGGAGAACACCTTAGGTTTTACTTTTTCCAGCCAAATTTTCCAAAGATTTAACACCTTAATGATGAATGCATTTAATAATTTTGGCAACAAGATAAAAGAATAGAAAACATGAAATACACTCTCATTTTACATCTACACTGTGTTCACTTTTGGCATAGAAGTTAAAAAGCCACCCTAGAATGAGAATTATTTTCTTCAAGAAACCAGAAAATATTTATAATTTTAAGTTAGCAACAAATTACTATTGGTAAAAGGAGAGTGAGAATTTGTACCTCTTTACCAGTTATCTTCTCACATTTTTTATTCACTTGTTTTAAGATTTCAGATAAGATGGGAAGCTCTGCAGCACATACTTTATGCAGCGATACTGCAGGGGTGAAACATCTGTGCAGTCAGATCAGATTAAACTAGCTTTACTAAAGCAAAAATGTCAATGACTTACAAAAGGACAATTTGCAATATATTCCACCTGATTCATCTGACAGCTGAATGAAAATTACAGAAGCTACTTACTAAATTGTGTTTTATTACCAGTAGAAAAATTTCTAGGCACACCACTTATAGTTGATAGATCTATTGATCTTGCTAAATTGATAACATTAACATCATGACTAAATTTATTCCAGGATGTTGGTACAAAAAAGTTTTTAAATATGTTCAAAATATGTTAACTCTTAAGAGGTGACTCTGATAACTTTGTATTGCTGGTCTTTAGAACAACTATTTATCTTATTTATTTATTTATTTATTTATTTATTTTTAAAAAGAAGATTTAGTTCTTAATGGAGTTTCCATAGGCATTACAGACAAACACAAGAAACAGTGGGAGTGAATTGCTCCTGACTATTTTTATATTCAGATTTAGAAAGAGAATTCAAGGGATTAGTTCATTTATTTCCACAATATGTTGGTGTGTATGTCCCAAGGCCTGACAATCACAATGAAGCAGACAACAGCATCCATCTATACCTTTATATTAATATGTAAATGAAGCAATTACATTTTTGTAGACAGCTAACAATCACAAAAATGGAAGAGAGCTTAGATTCATTTATTCAGCTACATGCATCAACACAGAGTATTTCCTGATTATTCAGAGTGCAAGTGAACTATAGTCCTGTTCAGTTCATACAGGCTATTTGGACTGGGGAGTCACGTACACAGAAGTAAACTGATGATGTCTCTACTTAATCTTTCCCTACAGCAAGAAAATAAGGGAAACAGGCTTTTGTTCCTTCTGCTTCGTGCTAACTAAAATATAATAGGCTTACAAGAGACATAAGTAAAAGAAAGTACAAGTTATTTCCATAAAATCTAAATAACATCTAACCCTGGTCTCCAATGACCTGGGAGCCTTTGAGGATGTGTATAAGAATACTTCTGAGTCTGCAGACTGCCCTGCTGACAGAACCTGCCTCCAGGCAGGCACTTCTCAGGTACTTCCTATCACATCGATGACCAGTTTCCTACTAGAACTAATGAAGGTAACTTTCAAGATCTTCTGTTTATTATGGAGCCATTTAGCTGCTTAATTAGTTTAACAGCTTTCAAATTGCAATTTGGAACCTGATTACGTTCAGCTACCATTAACACCCAAACAGGGTAAATAATTTAAAACTGTTAGTAGAATACATCGTTCTAACATGATCAACAAAAATGGATAAACCTTAACCAAATATGATCACAGAAAGCCTAAAAAGTTTTAGAAATTCAAAAAATATTAACTTCCATGGTAAGAAAAATTAAACTGTCAGAACTGTTGATGAATCAGCAAAGCAAAAACAAACAGCAGATAATATTTGGATTACGCTAGTAGGAAAACATCTTTCTTAATGGTTCAAAACACTTATTTCATCAAAATCTGCCTTTCAGATTGAAATTATTAATAAAAAAACCCAAATGTCTTCCTATCCTCCTCCCCCCAAAATTCAGCAGGATGCATCATCAATATTTGTGCAAATCAAGGAGTTTCTGACGAATGGCTCTTCCTAGTTAGTATTATGAAAAAATTCCTACAACTGGAATCTCAGAAAAACTCAAAAGTATTGGACAATACCTAATGAAATATTAACAACTCTTTTATTGATTCTGCTTTGGATCAATTTTGCCTCTTGTGCATATGAGATTCATAGTGCAGATCATAAAAATGTGCCTTTATTAAGGGTTTTAATATTGAAGTAGCTCATATTTTAATTCCTAGAGATTCATAGTGCAGATCAGAAAATAAAAATGTGCCCTTATTAAAGGTTTTAATATTGAAGTATTTCATATTTTAATTCCTAAGGTAATGGTACTTTTCTTACAGAATAAAGTAAATCCATAAAATAACATTTTTACATTTCCATTTAAAACATTTTTCCTTATGTCCTCTTATGTGACAGGACAACAAAGAGAAAGACACAGATGGTAGAATCATGAAGGACAGTGTTCAAGATCTGTATTACCTCCTCTGAGGGATGTGAACATATATTGAGAAAAAACAAACAAAGAAACAAAGGAAATCCTCAGGGAGTCCTGGTATTCTCAGCTGCTCTAGGAAAGCAGGAGAAGTGTCAAAGAAATATGAAAGAATTAATTCTGTTTCTGTTAAATTCCCTTTTGTTTCCAGTGAGTAGGCTCAAGGATTTTTTTTTTCTCATCTACAAAACCAGTGGCCCAGGCTTTATCAGTCTTTACCAAATGGGACATAACTGTATGACTGAAACATAGTTATGACTCCATAGAAAAGCATTTAAATTATCTCCTTCAAATTTGGATTACATGGAGCAGTTTTCATCTTACGTTTAGAACTGGCCTTTGCAAGAAAGGTGCATATGCTAAGTCCATTTGCAAAATCTGGGTCAGTGTTCACTGTCATGTACCACAGAGAGCTTTATGTCCTACCCTTTGGCTTTCAACCTATCTGACAATATAGTTGAATGCATAGAGGGTAAATATTACTATTCTTTTAAAACCAAACAGTACTTAAAGTTTGTGGCTGTCCAATTATACTACTAATTATACTACTAATTATTCAGTTGCAATTAGCTATACGTAATGACCACTAATTCTTTTGTTAATTAATTCTGTCTTTAGGTGAAACAGGTATCTACTTTGATGAAATGGAGTTGTTTTCTTGATCTGCTTCTCACTCTCCATTTTTTTGTGTTTTCTTCAACAGCTACAGGTACCTCATTTTAGCAGCCTTTGAACCCATCTCTCTATGTTGGTATGGTGTTACTTTAGTAAATATATTTTGGTTGAGAGAAACAGAAGATTGATTTTTCATCATTCAGAATGTTTTCATTTAATGTAAACTTCAAACTAAAACTTTTTGGGTTAAATTAGTCATCGTATTAATCTATATACTGCTGTAAAATGTATATTCATTTCATGTAGACAGAAACTATATAAATTATGATCTGTTTAATACTCAAGCTGAAATATCCATAGTGGAATTTGGTGTTACAAGGAGGAGAAAGCCTCCCTCATCCTCTTAGAAACTTAGAAATGCCTCTTAATAACTGACCTTTTTCTAAGTAGCAGTAATCATATCTGGTACATCAACAAGGGGTTAAAAGAGCACAAGTACATAAGCCCTAACCCGTGACTGACTACAAGAGTATTTCGCTTGCTGTCAGATGTGAAATGCATGCTAGCTCCATATAAGTCATAAAAATAAAATACAATTCTTACTCCACCATGAATAATATCTACAATGCTACCCCAGAGTCTCCAGTGCCATTATTTGTACTGTTGTTTCTTGGAGTGGGGGGAAATTAACATGTGGCTCTGATTCTCATTCAGCTGTCAGAGACAGAATATTTTGATGTTACTTTGGAGATTATCATGACACCCATGCTATTTCTGATATTTTAACATTTCCAGGACAGTGTGGCTCAGAAGATCTAATGGCCATAATTAATGTGTAGTCAATAAGTACATCACGTTCCCTGCAAGACTATTCTCAAATGCTCCAGCTGGATGAGACTTTAAATAACATACATCCCAAGGAAGGAAGGTAACCACCTTTTGGCCTTTCCAATTTTTAAGAAGCTTATTAAAAATCAGAAGTAACTCTGAGCCAAGTATATGTGAACAAGAATTCTGAATATCTCTCAAAATCAGAGTTAGCTGAAATAGATCACCAGAGACAATGACTATAAACAGCTGTCACCACTACTGTTAAGTAATGGACAAGGGAAGATGCTTTATTAGCAGTTTAGGGAACACCTATACAGTCATATATTTTTGAAACACATTTTTAATATTGTAATTCCCTGACTCTAAACAGACTTGCATCCAGTTAGAACAGTGGCAAACAGGATCAAGTGGAGGTTGCAAGGTCCATAAGCAAAACAGCACTGATGTTTCCACTACCTTACTCTTGCACATGGGGGATAATCCTGACATAATTTTCTTTGGAAGATGTCATTGACCACTGATACGTTAACAGAGAGTTGCAGATTCTTTTTCTGCCATCCAAGAACCCCCTCCAACAAGCTCCTCCTCCCCAGTTCGGAATTTGCTGCAGACTTCACAGATTTGTAGGTAAAGCTTCTTTTCCAAAAGGGATTACTCTTAACTGTCACATCACATGGAAGCAGGAATTGCCTTTCAATCTGCTATTTGACGTATTTCCCCAGTGGATATATTTTATTGGCATTTTGCATTCTTTTATCAGGTACTGATAAAGATAAAATATGTATAGATACCATCATTTATGGTAGTCTAAATGAAATAAAGAAACTTCATGATGTCATCCTTTTTACAAAACAAAAAGGCAGGCATTGTTTGCTGATATTTAAAAGCAAACTGTGCCCTCTTTTCCAAATGCAAGCAGCTAAATCTTGGAAACTGTGTGAGCATTGCATTTTGCCTTATTAGTCATCTATCCTTTTGAAATATAGTTGGTAGGAATTCCTGTTTATTTGTTCAGCCTGTCACTGTAAGTAGTGAAAACACTTCAAACTGACATAATATGAACAAATATTGGTGTTTACAAGTGCTGTAAGAGCAAATATAGGTACTGACTAGGCAAATGTAATTTGTTTATTCACAGTTTGAGTTGCCCTCTTTTCAGAAAAAAAAAGATTATTTGAATCAGTTTCCCACTGTGCTTCAGTGTGCTTCAATGAATGCTGACATTGTTATAAATGTGACTATTCAGTTTGTTGAGGATGGTACTAGCTGTTAATTATAATAAGCTATTCTAATCAATATTTAGTCTCTTTTCTCTTAAGTTTAGGATTAGTCTGACACAATAGGAATGAAGGAAAAATACTGTTGTTTTATTTACTAGGACTTTACTTAAGCGAGAAGGGGAAAGCAATGGACATTTTATTTAAAACTTTGTTTCACACACGTTTTGGATCTTTTGGTGTTCTTACCTCTGCAATATTTTGCTAGAGGCTTTGACACTTACTCCCTTGAATTCAAGCTCAGCATCAGAATAGCAATGCTTGCCTGGAATTTGGATGGTTCCTTAACTTTCTTACGGTCTAGCCACACATCTAAAGCAAATGTATATGATGTATTTCTTAAGCAGGTGTTATATGGAAATGTGGAGGGATACAGCCCAGCTGTGCTAGGCAGGGTGTCATCAACCCTTGGTCAGGCTTCTGCAAGCCTATCAAGCCTCTGCCAGGGAAAACTGAAGATCTGCCAAAGTTAACTGTCGTACCAGTTTGTTATGTAAAGCAAGCCACTATTTCATAAACTCAATAACATTTTCTTTCCACTTAATAACACTGTACGTAAAAGTAGCTACTGGGGCAGTGCTACATCAGAAGACTTTCAAACGCTTGTTTTATTTATAGAAGGCCTGGGGCTTCGTTTGTAAAAGGAAATCTAGTCTAAATGGGTTTTAAAAAGTGGAGTAAAGCAGTGTGGGTTTACCTGAGATTTTTGGAAATGGTGAGAGAAAACTGTGATTACAAACATATTTCCAATATTTTATTTGTGTGCTTGACTGAGGAGATAGCTTTGTCACTAGGATGATTTAATAGCTGTAACTTTTCTCATGCTATCCATTATCTGCTTAGGTTCCAATTACTAATTTACTAATTTACTGCAGTATCCATTTTAAAAGTTTATTTGATCTTTCCATTCTTTTTCATTTATTTACCACTATTAATAATAAGTACACCTCATACTGAGGCAATCTTATTTTGAATCAAAATTATTTTTCATTTCTGATTAAACTTAGTAATTGTGTCAGTGGAATCCACTGTTTACAAATATTCATTGTAAGTATGTATCCTAGGATAAGTTGAGAAGAAAAAAAATTCTGAAAAAAGACTTGATACAGAATAAAAGTATCAAAAATCTAGGTTCAATTTTACATTTTAAAAAAATCTAAACACCTTTAAATCTTACATGTATTATGAATGTTTATTAACAACATTGTATCCACTACCATATAATATCAAATTTATTCACCATAGTTTTTTGAAAAAGAATACTCCTGCAATGTTATTTCATCCTCTCTATAATTACAAGAAAGCTATACCTAGAGTGTTATAATAAACAGATTAGATGTGAGAGATTTCTAAATACAACATGAGTTTGAAGGGTCATGAGTAAATTGAATAAAAAATAGTTTATCCCAGAATCCTGCCATTAAGCATTAAATATGGCTCGGATTCAAATTTCTGTTACTGTAACACTGAATGAATCTCTAAACTAAGATATTAATTTTAGTTGAGTGCTATATTTATAATGTAATTTTTAGGCTACTTTCACAGTGACCTAATTAATTTTTTTCTAGTAAAATACAAAAGCCTAATTACATCACAAAATTAGTAAATTTTTTCTTTCTTCTACAGCGACAACTTCCCCACTGTATTCCCTCTATTTTTGCTCTTTTACATGTTTCTTGTCCACTTGTAGGAAGACAACTGTCAGCTTGGTGCAGCCATTCACACAGGAGCCCTCCTGTGCATTTTAGGGTTATCACCAGCACAAGGGATCCAGAGAAGGGGACTCCTGCCCCCTCTAGGGGATCTCCTGTGCTAGAACCTCCTTTCAAGGATTTGGTGTCTGACTAATCGCAAACTCTGTTTGATTCATCTCATTTTGTCTTGCTATCATCATATGTCCTAAATCATCAACTAGCAAGTGATTTCAAAAGATTGTCCTTCTTGCAGTCCTTACGCTTTCTAAGTCTGCTATTATGCAAATAATAATACACTGTTTTATAGTCCTATTGTACTGTTCAATTTTCAAACTTATTTCAGTAAATAAAGGCTACTTGTTAGAGACTGAAATGCTATATGACTGTCTCAAAGCTTGCTTGTGTCTGTGCAAACCTCCAAGAGAAGCTGCTGCGGCCTGAGAATTGGTCTGGGGAGTGTCTCACAGAGAAGCGGGAGTGTATTGAAGGATGCACCCCCCTCACTTCTTTGTGGTTGCATTGTCGGACTCTTTAGACAAGCCTCAAAGGGGCAGAGGTGTGCTGAGTTGCCCCATCCTGTAGCCATTTGTGGCTCTGTTGTGTAGGCCAGACCCCATGCATGCATTGCTAAGGAACTGACAAGAGGCAAACGTTCCTGCCTGAAGCCAGATGCAACAAAACCTGTGGGACCAGAGAAAAAAAAAA
>ML997986.1:27789-110947 GCA_010365825.1 Otus sunia | reverse complement strand
ACAAGAAGGATATTGAACTGTTAGAACGAGTCCAGAGGAGGCCTACCAAGATGATCAGAGGGCTGGAACACCTCTCCTATGAGGACAGGCTGAGAGATTTGGGCTTGTTCAGCCTGGAAAAGAGAAGGCTTCAGGGACACCTTATAGTGGCCTTCCACTACCTGAAGGGCACCTACGAGAAGGCTGGGGAGGGAATTTTTACAAGGGACTGTAATGATAGGACAAGGGGAAATGGGTGGAAGCTGAGGGAAGGGAGGTTTAGACTAAATATAAGGAAGAAGTTTTTTACTGTGAGGGTGGTGAGGCACTGGAACAGGTTGCTCAAGGAGGTTGTGGATGCTCCATCCCTGGAAGTGTTCAGAGACAGGTTGGATGGAGCCTTGAGCAACCTGATAGAGTGGGAGGTGTCCCTGCCATAGCAGAGGAGTTAGAACTAGATGATCTTTGAGGTCCCTTTCAACCCAAACCATTCTATGATTCTATGATTATATGATCTGCTCAATTAAAATATATGCATATTTGTATGTAACTGCATCGCACCTGTTTAGGATGAGCTGAGAAGACTATCGGGTATCTTTAGGAATCTGCAGAACGGGATAGAGTGCTAAGGCTGAGTTTTAACCATGTGAAACACTATTTATTTGTTGTAAAACACATTATATTCAAGGGTAAACTAGAGATTATGATATTTACTAAACAAAAATGATCTTTCACTGAAAAACAATGATTGAACAGATAGTTGGGATTTAAAGTAGTTCAGAAACTTGTCAAGCAGTATGAGTAAGTAAGTAAGATTTTGAAGATGCTCCTCTGTTTTTCAGAAAATAGTGTTTAAGTTCATATTGAGGACATCTTGATCTTAATAATAACGTGATAAATGAGAGCAGATATGGACAATTTTCACTTGCTACCTTTTTTTTTTTTTTTTTTTTATACAGCTCGTACTATAACTTCCCAGGTGTTGGATGACTTGTACATGATTTTTGACAGGTTCCACTTCATATGTGGCACTACAGTGCAAGTGGTAGCTCCATTTTGTCTTGGGAAAAGTCTGTGCCCAGTACCCTATCAGTATCTGTCAGATAAAACTCTCTGTCTAATTGTCACAACAACTTGGCTTTGAAACAGAGCACACTAATCACAAAACCTGGCTCTCTTTTCCAAAACATCAGAAAGGAGAGGGGAGGAAGGAACTGGAAAAAAATCTTATTCAACATTTACTTCAACTTTAAAGTAAGAAGGGCAAAACGAAAGAGAATTTTCTCTGAAACTTTTTATGCCACAAACAACACTGCATCTTCCCTCAGAATGCCTCACTGACTACAGGGGAAAACATGCCAGATACAGTCTGTTTAGGAGAAGCAACTGAAACTGGAAAAACTGTAGACAAGTGTAAGGTGTTGAGCAATTACACAGAAATTATCATTTTCCCATAATTTTCTGTAAGGCAATAATAATTACTTTTGCAAGACAAAAATTCTGTAAGACTTCCATGACATCTAACAAATGCTTTTTATCTTAAAAGTTAGATTTCCTATTCTTGTGTCACTTAGCAGAAAAAATACCCCAAAATCACTAAATAAACATGGTATCAATACATTTACAAATTAGAACAAGCAAAACAGAAAACCCTGCTCTTTGTCCCTTTATGATCCTTGCTGGATCTGAATGACTGAAAAAATCTGGTTTTTCTTTTACAGACCAACTAATGCTATTCTAGAAAGAACATTCTCAACGTAAGACAAGTCTTCCAAAGAATTTGAAGTCAAAATGAAACTGAATGAATTTTCAGTTTGTCTCTTATAGCTTTCTTCAACCTTGTCCATATAGGGTAGAATTTCATTCAGAAAACACTTTTCTGTCTCTTTCAAAAACTACGAAGGCAAATTTGTTGCCTTATCATGACCATGATGTTCTTTACATGACTTCAAGAAACAACCATCCATAAGAATTTTAGCAAGGAAATCTTCAACCTCTCTTCAATGAGAGCTTTCCATCCTTTCTTGGTAACAGATCTTGTGTGTGGTGAAACCAGAGTAAAAATCCATTCATGTCTTTGTCATCCTTCGTATACTTCCATACAACCAGTGACACACACTTACTCAAAATCTAGTTTATCCAAAGCAAGTCTTTTGTTTCCTATTACAGTTTCATGTTCAGGTTTTGCACTGGCTTAAGAATTTCTCTTCATTTAGACAGACTTAGTGTATCTGCTCTTTCGGTCAACAGGCCTAATAACATAACCTTACTGCAAACCAAGCAAATAAAAAATCTCATCAGTTTCAATGAAAAACAATTTAATGTTCGTTCTTTTCATGCATTTCTGTCTAAACAGAGATATTTGGAAAATTATATAAGATATAGCTTCCCAAATATGAACTGTGGGCTAACAAAACTAAAATCCAGTTATCAGGGAGCTCCATTTATTATTTGAGATCATTACTCATCAAAAAAAGAAAACCCAAAACTTTTAGCCCAGGTCAGTGCTTAGAAAGCAGTACCTAAATCATTCTGTCAAAAGCTCTCTTGGATATTCTTAAGCAAAATTGACAGGTTCTTTAAGAAATTGTGTCTATCCCTTCTCTCAAACACATTTAGGTAGGGCCCAGGGGGCTTTAAAACTTAGGTGAAATATAGTTTGGCCTTTCTGAGGACTACTATACAACAAAAGGCTGAGAGATCTGGGAAAATTTCTATACAATATGGATCTTTTCTTTCAGCTGAATTTTGCAAAATTAGTTTTAATATATTCTCTGTTTTACTACAAACATTTCTTTTGATTTTGCTTTAATTATCTAGACAGATATGATTCACAATAGTTATTGCAGTGTGGTAACCTTTGGTCTCCTATTTCATACTTGAAAGACTTTTTCTGAAGGAACAGAGATAAGGTTTTTTGGTGTGTAGTCCTGCTTTGTCATACTGAATTATAGGTTCCTTTAAAGATGATCAAAACAAGTATATGTAAATGAAGTTTAATTCACCGATCTACTTCATATCTAATTCAACTTGACTTCATCCACTCATGTTGCTTGACCTGCACTGCTCCCTTCCTCACTTTCTTTTTATCATTAATCTTTACCCCTCCCTAGCTTCTTCCTCTGCATTCATTGATCTTTCTCCCTACTATTATAAAGACATTCTCCCTTGATTGTAATTCTCTTTCTATCCCTCCTCGTAACTCCTACTGCTAGTGTCTCAAAACCTGATATGAGTACTGATCTATATCCATTTCCTCATTTCCTTGTCTTCATTTCAATTCCACATTTCTGTTCTATTCTAACTGTCCTTACAAAAGGACATGATAACATCTTTTGTGGATCCTTCAGACAGAGGTGAAATCATCACTTCTTTGATACCCCAGTGTCTTTGTACAACAATATATCTTTTCTATTGTGTTCCTCTCTCCTTGTTCTCTTCCTCTTCAGGAAAATCTTTCTTCATTTTACTAGCTGATGTTTCTTAAGTGGAAATTGCCATTTCTTCCTTAGTGTTCATCCATATTTCTTTTGTTGAGAACTTATTCTCTTCCTAGTGCCTTACATTGTCACAAAATAAGTGGCAGAGAGCATACTGTAGCTGTGCTTTCTGCTCAATCACACCTGTGAAACTACCATGCTCCTTACTTGGGCTCAGCATGACCAAATTTGAGAAAGTATTTTCTCATTAAATGTCTAATTCTAATTTCCTTCCTAAAATTCTTACTGTAGCATGAAAGGCAGCCATTTTTTCAATTTCTCGGTGAAACTACTCACATCTCCTAAACATATCCTTCTTTCCTGCCTCCAACTGTATTTATTGCTCTATAATCTTACCATAATGAAAGCAAGACAAGCTTAAACAATTATTTGAACTTTTCTACTCAACCATAATACCTGAAGTATATCAATACTACCTTGAACTGTTAGATTTTCTTTATAAAGAAAATATTAAAAATAAAACAAAGAAGAGCTGTTGTGTAACATTATAACTATAGGCAGAGAAAAGTTAAAGTAATGCAAATAATGGCACCTACAACACCCTTCACAGTATTCAAGGGAGTTTGTATGCATGTATATGTAGATATGTAATTATGTATGCACATCTAGATGAAATAAAGTTTGAATTAAACATAAAAGTTGAAACTGAAAAGACCAATATTAAAGTGTGATTATTCGATAGGAATGCATATCATCTTGTCTCAGCCACAAGGAGACCAAGACAGTGCATCCTGGAAAAAACATTTCTGTGCTATTTACAAGGCTGCATGCCTGCTAAGCGTAAAAATTTTCCAAGGGAAAGCTTTATTAAACTCTTGTCATTAAGATGAACCCTAAGGCTCAGATTCATAATCACCTCACTTGTATGCCATACATCTTTTTTGATACTTTCACATGGATATGTTCTCTCCATGACTTGATATTAACTTCAAACTAGAAAGTTGCTACTAATACAGTCTGCAGTTACAAAGGAAACCTTTCCAAACCCAGCAAGCTCCCTAAATTACAGGGTGCACAGGCACTTCAAGTACAAACCACTAATTTTTTTTTACACTTTTTATCCTCTAGAGAATGGAGCATTTGGCAGATAATCTTGAAATCTCTCTTTATACTCACAAAAACCTATGTGAGGCAATATACTCATTAAAAAGTACTTTTGATTCCCTAGTGTTATACTAAGTCAAAAGGCGTTAGCTTTCTGTAACACATACATATTAAGTGAAGAATAAACTCTTGAGAAAAGTTTCTAATGTTTGGTGTAAGTGAAAACGTAAAGGTATTTCAAAAAATGGTGCCACACCCATGCTTGCAGGAAATTAAAATTATCCCTGTCAAGTGATTAAAAAACAAAAATGTTGTCTTCTCATCTCCTCCTCCACAGAACATTAATGTCACCATGATATACAGTACCAGTTACCACTACCCAGTGTCTTATCTGCCACATAAGAGAATAGACTGAACAAAAGGTTAAGTACCCAACTGAGGTTAAGAGTCATAGTATCTTTTTTATTTTATTTTTTCCTTTAAGATCTCTTTCATGCCCATTAATTGAATATGAACACTTTCTGAAGGATGTTTAGTGATTTCTTTCCAGTTAAACAGAAGAGATGTGAAGCTGACTGTGGTCAGCTGCCTGCTCTGCAACAGGATTGTGAATCCAATCAAGAGACAAACACTTTTATCATCACTATTCACATTTTCAATGATTTAAAGTTTTGCTCATAACCAGAGCAGATGCTACTGTAAGCAACAGTAAAATCAATGTGATACAGTTAATACTTGTTATCACCCCAACAGTCACAATGATTTGTGATTTCGAAGATTACACACACTGTGGAAAAAAAAATACAACAGAAGGAAACCCATTTACAAGTATTTCCTGTTACTGTAATCTTACTAGCCTCTTACACCTCTTTCATGAATCGTAAAAACATTCTGAAAATAATCTTTCAATAAAGTCAAAGTAGCCCTTTAGCATACTTTCAAGGCAGTTATAAGTTACCTTAAAAATATTGCATAAAAAATTGCCTGCTGATTTAATCCATCAAGCACAGTAAAGAATTTCAGAATTCAAAATATTACCATTAAAAAGTATCATCCTTTGTTTCTTGGTATTATTTAACCTTGGGATGTTATATTATAAGTGGTAAGTCTGAAACAAAGTTTTCAGGACGCAATTGTAGACATTGCAGTTCCCTGTGTGTGACCAAATTTTATTTTTAAATGTGGGGGATTTTTACCCATGTGGTATTACTAAAAATCTTTTATGTTTTTACTTGATGTTATTCTTATGTTAAGGGCATCTGATTCTGAGTGCATCTGGCTTACATGAATATTGTTAAAGCTCAAGTCAGACAGATGTTATACAGCCCCAGTAATGGAATGTAAACAATTGTCTAAATACAATCTTATTCATGCTAGTTCTGTTGCCAGAGCAAAAAAGAGGCACAGGACAGGAGGGTAAAGCATTAATAATTTGCGTTCTCTTGAGGATTGCATTTTTTGTGTTATTTGCCGATATGGTGGTCATCACTATTAACAGTGATTGAACAGACGATGTGTAGCTTATCTGTTCATTCTCAAACCAAAATACATTTAAAAGACATCTTTTCAGCTACCTGAAAGGTTAAGACAGAACACATGGATCACCAAAAACCTGAATAGCAAGAACAGCGGAGATCTGTATTTATTCAACCATGACAAACCTAGAGTTAAGTACTGGTAAGAGCATAGAATGTTTGAGGCTGAAAAATGGTGTCAGAAAGAAATAAGGAAGTAGCAGAACATTACCAGAATAGTAGTGCTATCATTGATGAATTAGCAGTCAGGAAAGACTTTTCTTACAGGGCATTGTTAGTTATACCAAATACAGAGAAGAAGTCATTATTATTAGCATCAGCTGATAGACAGTTTTATTCCTACTTTTTTTGTGGTTTGGTTGCTTTTTAATTCCCAGGCCTCATTTTCTTCTTTTAACTTCTTTCTATCTAGACAACTTCCTAATTATATTATGAAAGACACTCATGCTCTTCATACTGAAAGATCTTCCCTGGTGTCCGTGAAGCTGATGGAGCAGATCATCCTGAGTACCATCATATAACACATGCAGGATAAACAGATGATCAGGCCCAGTCAGCATGGGTTTATGAAAGGCAGGTCCTGCTTGGCAAACCCGATCTCCTTCTACGACAGGACGACCTGCTTATTGGATGAGGGAAAGGCTGTGCCTGTTGTTTACCTTGACTTCAGTAAGGACTTTGACACCATTTCCCACAGCATTCTCCTGGCGAAACTGGCTGCTCATGGCTTGGATGGGCACACGCTTTGCTGAGTAAAATCTAGCTGCATGGCCGGGCCCAAAGTTTTGTGGTGAACAGAGTTAGCAGCTGGTCACGAGTGGTGTCCCCCAGGGCTCGGTGTTGGGGCCACTCCTGTTTAACATCTTTATTGATGATCTAGACGAGGGGATCGAGTGCACCCTCAGTAAGTTTGCAGATGACACCAAGTTGGGTGGGAGTGTTGATCTGCTCGAGGGTAGGGAGGCTCTGCAGAGAGACCTGGACAGGCTGGAGCGATGAGCTGAGGCCAACTGTAAGAGTTTCAATAAGGCCAAATGCCGGGTGCTGCACTTGGGCCACAACAACCCCCAGCAGCGCTACAGGCTTGGGAAGGAGTGGCTGGAGAGCTGCCAGTCAGAGAGGGACCTGGGGGTGTTGATTGACAGCCGGCTGAACAGGAGCCAGCAGTGTGCCCAGGTAGCCAAGAAGGCCAATGGCATCCTGGCTTGTATCAGCAATAGCGTGGCCAGCAGGGACAGGGAAGGGATCTTACCCCTGTACTCGGCACTGGTGAGGCTGCACCTTGATTACTGTGTTCAGTTTTGGGCCCCTCACTACAAAGAGGACATTGAATGACTCGAGCGTGTCCAGAGAAGGGCAACGAAGCTGGTGAAGGGTCTGGAGCACATGTCATATGAGGAGTGGCTGAGGGAACTGGGGTTGTTTATTCTGAAGAAGAGGAGGCTCAGGAGAGACCTTATTGCTCTCTACAACTACCTGAAAGGAGGTTGTAGCAAGGTGGATGTTGGTGTCTTTTCCCAAGTGACAAATGATAGGATGAGAGGAAATGATCTCAGGTTGTGTTAGGGGAGGTTTAGACAGGACATTAGAAAAAATTTACTGGCTTCACTTCAAAATATGTTTGACATTTTTCTACTCATAATAAAACTTTAAAAATACTCTGAAAATACAAATAAAATTCTTCAAGATTATTTTGTCAATAATGTATTTAGCATGAGTAAACTATGACTAACAAGCCCTCTTGTTGTCCTCAGAGAGGGAATAAAAAAAAGGTCCAAAATAATGCTGTTTTCTTCAGTCATCCATCCTCCAGAATCTGTCTTCTATGAACTCTGAAAACTGTAAGTTTCCAGACTCTACTGAGTCTCAGGCTGCCACATGTAAGTTTTTGGTAAAGTTTCTGGCTACTCTTAAGTTTCTTTACCCATACCACTTAATCTGAGTTCTTATTTAGGTGCTTCCCTGTTTGCCAAAGTCAGTCAAGATTTTATTCTTTCAGTATCACCTCCAGCATTTAATTGCAGAGCTGGACTCGAATTTTTTCAATTCTTAAAATTCACTGCATCACAAGTAAGGATTCCTGGGCCGTATTCTGGAAGATATTATAACGTCTTTAGCTTTTTTACAAACTCCTTACACACAAGATCTTTTTCTATTGTAATGTGTACATAGTTGATTTTTCAGCTCCTGGAATGTGTGTTTCAAAAACTAAATGCCCTCAAAGCACTGTATTCCCTGAACACATTTCTGTATGGTAGAAGAGAGCCACACTGACTATAGTTTGAACCTACAGCATTAAGTGAGATTACACTAAGACTATTAGAAATCTGCATAAAAATTCTACTTCTTAAATGATAAGTTATTTATAAATCACACAAGTCCCAAATTTCTTGCCTTTGCAGTATATACCCCATTTGTTGAGACTCTGAAAAACTATTTTCTTCACTGCCCAAATTATTTCATTATATCAATACTGCTATGACATATGTTAAATGTAGAAAAATATATTAAAAAACCCTATTAACAAGCATTAACAAAATATTGAAATAGTATCTTAAAAGATTTTTTAATTATAGACTAGGAATTTACTTTGAGAAATATATTTTAGAGATTCAAACTCTCAGCTCTTCAAGTGCTATACTACTGAGCATAAACTCATCTGACATCACAAATTAAGGTGACACCAAGTAACAATGAAAGAGACTTTCAAGCTGATAAATTTACTCCCTGCTTTGCAAGGTCATAGTTTACATCTGGGTGAAACCATTAATAGTCATAGAAAAACTGAAAAGAAATAAGAAAAATAGGGTTACCGAGAGACTAAATTGGTTTTTTTTGCATCCAGCTTCACCTGAAAAGAAAGAATTATCCCTGTTTATATCTTTTACAGAATGCAATACCTACAAAATGCTAGTTATTAGGTCCTGAGTGAGCATTCTTTCTCCTATCCAGCCTTAACTTTCATTAATTCATTATACTGATATAGGTCTATGAGAGACGAGAAACCAAGACTGAGAAACTAAAAAAAACAGCCTGAGAAAGCAAAAGTTGAGGCTGATCAAAGGAATGCCTCAAACACTCGCAAGACAAAACTATGAGTCACAGAGAGGTGGATGGTGTGGAGGTCAAAGCTGATAAGGCTGCCCAAATAACACAGGATGCAGCTGGAGGAGGGAGCCCTGTGGAGACAGGACGGCCCTGCTCTGGTGCACCTGGCCAGATTTCAAGAGCCATTTGTCCGGTGAATAACCTTTGCTTCATTATCCATGAAATGCATAAAGTTAACACCCCTCAATATGTTAACGAAGGTTAATGTGATCATGTTAATTATATCATCCCATGAAACACCTTACCCCTCACCATACATGCGATACGCAGGTATGTGGGTCAACCTAGAGGACGGACCCAAGGAAAGTGGGTATAAATCAAAGGGGGGGAAAGAAAGCGGGGAGGGGCCTGGAGAGTGCACTGAAACAAAGAAGATGGATGCAAGCGAAGAAGACGGATGCTTCCTGGAAACTTCGCTGATGGGATCAACGCAGAAACTCAGACTGGTGATCTGTATTTCCCCATTCCCTCTTTCTCCATCTTTTCCCTTTCCCATTAAGAAATGCAAGGCATAGTGTATTGCTTGCCACAACTTGCTATATACCTAGCCAATTATCGTGTGTTCAGTTAGTACATTGTGGGTAGTTAATATATGTTTGGACTTGGAGACTTATTGTCCGCTCCACTTGGGATTTGCGAATCTGAGTCACTTGTTTCCCTCATCTGAGTGGGACATGACAAGGTCTCATCAGAAACAACTTTCATGTCAATTTATAACTAGTAAATAATAAAGTAAATACTATATAGAACTATGTATATACACTTAATTCTGAGTAAAGTCCACTTTATCTGTGAGTCTAGAGTCTAAGAATTCCTTCATATTAAACTCTTGATTCGTAAAGGTGTCTTGGGACATTTGATCTAAAAAAAGAGATCAGTACTAAAGGAACAGTTCAGATGATGTAGGAAATCAGCGACTACTAATATTATTTCATTTGCAGAAGTGCATATGTACATATTCATTTATAAAGAATGTATGTATATATCTAGTTAAAGTGGCTATAAGATTGAGAATACCTAAATGACATTAAAAACCTCATATGAAATAGCAACTTATTGTTAAACTCGTGGTTATTATACTAGGTTTCAAAGTTAAGATTTTCTGAAGCAAAATCCAATCACTTTTTGGGGAATGGACATGTGGAAGTAGGGCAAAAAAATCAATTATAATTCTGCAATAAGAATATCTCACAATAATTCAGTTACAATTCTGAAATTTAGTAGCTGTCTTAGATAAGAATAGTGTTTAAAATTATTTTGGTTTCTTTTTTTTCTTTAACACAGTTACACAGATTGGAGTTTACATGGTTTGTAGGATGTTGTTGAGAAAACTGCAAACAAGAGTCACTAAAGTTGTGCCATGGCAGACCCAGCAGAAATCCTACTAGTAGCAGACATAGAAGGAGACTCTGTTGATGTCCTGGTTTCAGCCAGCATAGAGTTGACTTTCCTTGTGCTGGGAGGGCCGGGCCTGGGTTGGCCACTGGAGTATTTCATATCATGTGATGTTATGCTCAGTATATAAAGGAGGTGAGTTCTCTCTCATTTCCACTTCTGGCCAGCACAGTGGGATTTTGGTGCAGTTAGGATGGCTGCTGGGGGTGGGCTGCGTACTGGTCATCAGCTGGTGAGCTACCACATTGTGTATTACCCATTTGGACTTACTATTGTTATTGTTGTTTTGTTACCATCATTAAACTCTTTTATTTATTCAACCTACAAATTCTGCCTTCTTTGTCACTACCCTATTTTACCTATTTTACTGACTGCATGGTGATTAGCTACCAGCCTGAAGAGAAGCTGCTACAAGTATACTAGAAATTGCTAATGTACAGGGACCTGTAAAATAAGACATTTAGTTTTAATGTTAGACATCACCTGTGTTTTACTAGCTGTTATTTTTCCTATATTTTTCCTGTATTTTGCTGTAATGTATATAATTTCATTTATACTTTTTCCTAACTACTCTCTGTAGTCATTACCCACTTATAAGATGTTTTGAAACCTTTAACTCCTTGCCTGGTAAAGATAAGACAGACCTTGGACAGTCTGAAAAACTCCCTGAGTACATCCCTAATAACAGGAACCTAAAGAAAACGAGTGCCTAAGAAGACGCCAGTGTCAAGATAAGTGTCTGAAAGCTGGTCTAAACTAACCTCCTTGGAATGAAGAGGAGCTGAAGGATGGATGATGAAACTCTATGACCATGTATGGACACAAGAAACCTAAAGTTCACTAATGGACAGTGTGAGAAAGGCTATGTGGACCCCTAAGGAGAGAAGACCCTCACTCTATTTTTACTACGCATGCTCAGACTATGTAAATGAATTCTGAGAACCCATTACCATAAGACTGCCTTTTCTAAGAAATCTAATGCATATGTATGTTTTTTGTGTATATTAGTCACAGTGTTTTGTTAGTAACTGTGGCACTTGTGGTGGAGCGATCCCCAGATCTGCCCAGTACTGAGAATAAAGGATACCTGCTGAACAGTTATACTCAATTCTGACTGTTGAGTGAGGCTCTTTGTTTCAAGAGTTCAAACCATGACAGTCCTTTCTGGTGTCCACCATGGGGCTTGAGGATTGAGATAACAGCAGATCAGGTCATAATGTCTATTGCTTGGCTCCTTAAGTTTTTATCACCTCATTTACTGTATGTAGTCTCCATACTGTTTCTCACCACCTGTGAGAGCTGTGTTAAGATTTTGTTTTCACTGTACTGTGTAATGATGATCTATGGCACAATGCAGTTGTCAGTCCTGGAGCTATTTACAACCATGTTTGAGCATTTCAGGAATTTATAATATCCTTGGAATGTTGACATTAACCTGGTCATTTTACTGTTAGGACCCAGTGTGTTCCTGCTTGTGATTCAGGTTTTGTTCAGTGTTAGGCAAATATTTAAGAACATTACCCAGAGATCTACCACAAGGTTGGAGAATTATGAGTGGCTGGGGGTGTGGAGCAGCATGGGCAAGTACCTAGAACAGCGAGAACCTCTGGCATATTCGAACTTCACTCCTGAACTGGTGCAGAATCCTGAAGAACTGGTAAAATATTTGGAAAAAGTATATTGTCACATGGATAATTCCAGAGAGGCACAGCTCACTACAACATGCTGGGGCCCAGCCCACACATACTGAGTGCTGTTAAACACTGTTCAGCACCCTCAAGAGGAAGAGACAGGCTCCGGATCTGGTAACAAAATAACAGAACCTGCAGCCACTAAAAACCCAAGGACAGGCGCAGCAGCTGAACCAGAGGACCAGCAAATGACGGTGTCAGTTGCTCCCATACAGAAGAAGAAATACACAAGAAAATCCCCTAGCAGTCTACAGGGTGATGATGAACAAGGCCCATCATGCGAACAGGACAGAGGAGGCAGAGCCAGTGATAGTCACCCGATCCTTATCCCTGAGTGAGTTTCGAGACATGTGAAAAGATTTCACCCGCCATCCAGATGAGCAACTCATTACCTGCCTGCTGCAATGCTGGGATAGAATCATAGAATAGAATCACAGAATCATCTAGGTTGGAAAGGACCTTGAAGATCATCTAGTCCAACCATTAACCCAGCTTTGACAGTTCCCAGCTACACCATATCCCTCAGCTCTATGTCAACCCTACTCTTAAACACCTCAAGGGATGGGGACTCCACTACCTCCCTGGGCAGCTTATTCCAATGCCTAATAACGCGTTCTGTAAAGAAATACTTCCTAATATCTAGTTTAAACCTTCCCTGGTGCAACTTGAGGCCATTCCCTCTTGTCTTATCACTCGTTACTCGGTTAAAGAGACTCATCCCCAGCTCTCTGCAACCTCCTTTCAGGTAGTTGTAGAGGGCGATGAGGTCTCCCCTCAGCCTCCTCTTCTCCAGATTAAACAACCCCAGTTCCCTCAGCCGCTCCTCATACGACATGTGCTCCAGACCCTTCACCAGCTTCGTTGCCCTTCTCTGGACACGTTCGAGTAAATCAATGTCTTTTCTGTAGTGAGGGGCCCAAAACTGAGCACAGTAATCAAGGTGCGGTCTCACCAGTGCCGAGTACAGGGGCAAGATCACTTCCCTGTCTCTGCTCACCACGCTATTTCTGATACAGGCTAGGATGCTATTGGCCTTCTTGGCCACCTGGGCACACTGCTGGCTCATGTTCAGCCGGCTGTCAATCAACACCCCCAGGTCCCTCTCTGACTGGCAGCTCTCCAGCCACTCCTCCCCAAGCCTGTAGCGCTGCTGGGGGTTGTTGTGGCCCAAGTGCAGCACCCGGCATTTGGCCTTATTGAAGCTCCTACAGTTGGCCTCAGCCCATCGCTCCAGCCTGTCCAGGTCTCTCTGCAGAGCCTCCCTACCCTCGAGCAGATCAACACTCCCACCCAACTTGGTGTCATCTGCAAACTTACTGAGGGTGCACTCGATCCCCTCGTCTAGATCATCAATAAAGATGTTAAACAGGAGTGGCCCCAAAACCGAGCCCTGGGGGACACCACTCGTGACTGGCCGCCAACTGGATTTAACTCCATTCACCACAACTCTCTGGGCCCGGCCATCCAGCCAGTTTTTTACCCAGCAAAGCGTGCGATCACCTAAGCCTCGAGCAGCCAGTTTTTCCAGGAGAATGCTGTGGGAAACGGTGTCAAAGGCCTTGCTAAAGTCAAGGTAAACTACATCCACAGCCTTTCCTTCATCCAATAAGCAGGACACTCTGTTGTAGAAGGAGATCAGGTTTGTCAAGCAGGACCTGCCCTTCATAGCGGGGCCAGTAGAGTGGAACTAGATGGTAGGGAGGCCAGGCAGATGGGATCCTTGTCTAGGGAAGGAGGCATTGACAAAGCCATTCGAAAGAAGAAACAAAATCTCAGTCTCTGGAGGCGACTCCTGTCAGTAGTGAGAGAGAGGTATCCCTCCAAGGAAGATCCAAGAAAGTGGACCACTATGGAGAAAGGCATTCAATACTTCAGGGTGCTAGACATGTGGGAGATGATTTACTATGACCCAGAAAATGCGTGGCTACCCACAGATCCAGATGAGGTCCAGTGCACCCGGCCCATGTGGAGGAAGTTTGTACAGAGCACACCATCATCATATGCCAATGCATTAGCAGTAATGGACTGGAGAGACGAAGAGGGACCAACAGTGGATGAACTGGCTCGCCGACTACGACAATATGAAGAAAGTGTCTCTTCCTCCCTTGTCGCAGTTGTGGAGAAATTATCTCAAAAACTTCCAGAAATTTGAAGAGGACATGTCCTACTCCACACCTGCACAGACTAAAATCTTGGCTATTGGGAGCAGTCATTTCTCTACTCGAGGAAACTGGTACACACCATGGGGGAAGCTGTGGCATCGCCTGCATGACTATGGAAGAAACATGAAGAAATTGGATGTAAAATCTACCTGTATCCTAGAAGAGTGGGTATGTGAGTTGGAAGGAAAGACAAAACTACAAAAGAAGTTCTTTTACGAGAAATGCTGCTCCAGTTTCCAATAATCAATTGCCCAAACAGAGCAGAAAGTTCGACTTTGCTCATTATCTTATGAGAAGAACTTCTGACTTGTATTAACAAGAAGTGAGTGATGGAGATGAGACTGAAACCTGTGCACACCACACTAGCCTATTTGTTGTTAGTGGGTGTTATGACCAATATTAAAGGGGCCCTGCCTCCAGACAGGCGGAGGACAAGGACCATCAAGTTTATTGGCCCTTGTGGATTCGATGGTGTGGTACATCTGACACCTAGGAGTATAAGGCTTTAGTGGACACTGGTGCTAAATGCACCCTAATGCCATCAAATTTTAAAGGAGCAGAACCCATTTGTATTTCAGAAGTGACAGGGGGGTCTCAACAGC
Organism: Otus sunia; assembly: GCA_010365825.1. Taxonomy (NCBI): domain Eukaryota; kingdom Metazoa; phylum Chordata; class Aves; order Strigiformes; family Strigidae; genus Otus; species Otus sunia. The sequence continues at coordinate 95,931 of ML997986.1, read as the reverse complement.
TGACTGTATTGGAGGAAGAGGTTAGCCTAAGTGGAAAAGAGTGGGGAAAACACCCCATTGTGACTGGCCCAGAAGCTCCATGTATTCTTGGTATAGATTCTCTCAGTAGAGGGTATTCTAAGGACCTAAAAGGGTATTGGTGGTCTTTTAGTATAGCTGCCTTGAAACAGAGGAAATTAAACAGTTGTCTGTGTTACCTGACATCTCAGAGGATCCTTCTTTGTAGGATTGCTGCGGTTCAAAAAACAATGAGTGTTAATTGCTACTATAACAGTGCACTGATGGTAATATCGCACCAATCAAGACCCTAATCCCTATCCATAAACTGATTCATCAACTAGAGAGCCAAGGAGTCATCAGCAAGAGACGCTCCCCCTTTAACAGCCCCATGTGGTCAGTGCGAAAGTCTAATGAAGAGTGGAGATTGACAGTGGACTATCGTGGCCTGAATAAAGTCACGTCACTGCTGAGTGCTGCCGTGCCAGACATGCTAGAACTTCAGTATGAACTAGAGTCGAAGGCAGCTAAAATGGTATACCACAATTGATATTGCCAATGCATTTCTCTCCATCCCTCTGGCAGCAGAATGCAGGCCACAGTTTGCTTTTACCTGGAGGGGTGTTCAATACACCTGGAATCGGCTGCCCCAGGGGTGGAAACTCAGCCCCACCATTTGCCATAGACTGATCCAGGATGCACTGGAACAGTGTGAAACCCCAGAACACCTACAGTACATCAATTACATCATTATATGGGGTAATATAGCAGAAGAAACTTTTGAGAAAGGGGAAAAAATAATCCAAACCCTTCTGAGAGATGATTTTGCCATAAAGCGTGGTAAAGTCAAGGGACCTGCACAAGAAACTCAGATTTTAGAAATGAAATGGCAAGATAGATGTTGTCAAATCCAGTGGAAGTGATTAATAAAATAAAAGCTATGTCCCCACTATCTTACAAAAAATAAAACACAAGATTTCCTAAGCGTTGTGGGTTTCTGGAGACTGCACATTTCAAGTTATAGTCAGATTGTAAGTCCTCTCCATCAAGTGATGCAGAAAAAGAATGATTTTATATGGGGCCTGAAGCAACAGCAAGCTTTTGAACAAATTAAAAAAGAAATACTTAATGCAGTAGCCCTTGGACCAGTTCGGACAGGACAATATATTAAAAATGTGCTCTACATTGCAGCTTGGAAGAATGGCCCTACCTGGAGTCTCTGGCAGAGAGCACCAGGGGAGGCTCAGGATCAGCCCCTGGAGTTTTGGAGTCAGGGATACAGAGGATCCAAGGACCACTATACTCCAACTAAAAAAGATATATTGGCAGCATATGAAGGGGTCTGAGCTGCTTCAGAGGTGATTGGGACTGAAGCACAGCTCCTCCTGGCTCCCCGACTGCCAGTGCTGGGCTGGGTGTTCAAAGGGAGTTCAAAGGGTCGCTGAAGGAGAAGGTGAATCAAGTCAGTTCGCAGATGTGAAAGCCATCCAGCTGGTCTTGGATATCACTGAGCAAGAAAGGTGGCCAGTGCTCTACCTCTGTACTGACTCATGAGTGGTGGTAAATGCGCTGTGGGGATGGTTACAGCACTGGAAAGGAAGCAACTGGCAACGCAGAGGCAAACCCATCTGGGCTGTTGAATTATGGCAAGATATTGCTGCTCGGGTAGAGAATCTGGTTGTGAAAGTACACCATGTAGACGCTCATGTACCCAAGAGCCAGGCCACTGAAGAACATCAGAACCAACAGGTGGATCAAGCTGCCCAGATTGAGGTGGCTCAAGTAGATCTGGACTGGCAACATAAGGGTGAACAATTTATGGCTCGCTGGGCCCATGACTCCTCAGGCCATCAGGGAAGAGATGCAACATAGAGATGGGCTCGTGACTGAAGGGTGAACTTAACCGTGGATGTTATTGCACTGGTAATCCATGAATGTGAGACGTGTTACAATCAAGCAAGCCAAATGGTTAAAGTCCCTTTGGTATGGAGGACGATGGTTAAAATATAAATAGTGGAGGCCTGGCATGATTATATCACACTCCCACAAACTCAGCATGGCAAGCACTACGTGTTTACAATGGTGGAAGCAGCCACTGGATGGTTGGAATCTTATGCCATGACCCATGTCACTGCCTGGAACAGTATTTCTGGCCTTGAGAAGCAAGCCTTGTTGTGGCATCGCATGCCAGGAAGCATTGAGTCAGATAATGGGACACATTTCCAAAACAACCTCATAGACACTTGGGCCAAAGAACATGGCATTGAGTGGATATATCACATCCCCTACCACACACAAGCCTCTGGGAAAGTTGAGCAATACAATGGATTGCTGAAAACTACACTGAGAGCAATGGGTGGCGGAACTTTCAAACACTGTGACGTGCATTTAGCAAAAGCCACCTGGTTAGTCAATACCAGAGGATCTGCTAAGCAAGCTGGCCCTGCTCAGTCAAACATCCTACATACTGTGGATGGGAATAAATCCCCTGTAGTGCTCATTAAGGATATGCTGGGGAATACAGTCTGGGTTATTCCTGCACTGAGTAAAGTAGGATTCCTTTTGCCCAAGGACCGGGGTGTACTTGGTGGGTAACGCAGAAAGATGGAGAAGTCCAATGTGTACCTCAAGGGGATTTGATTTTAGGTGAAAATAGCCAATGAATCGAACTCTCAAATAACCCTGTTATGGCAATTGGTGCCCCACAACATCCTCCTGCCACATCCAAAGCCTCCTGCTTCACCAACTGAGCCAACTCCACCTCATTCCTCCAGCCTTAAAGACTCTTATGACAGATGGAACCAAAAGTTATGGACTAAAGGAACTCAGTAGACATTTTGGAAGGATGGCGCATAGACTAAGGGAATGATATCTGTGAGACCTGAGAAAGGGATCATGATTCCTTAGAACATATTTGGAACCTGAGCATAATGTAAATGGTATGGAATAAGGGGTGAAGACTGTCGTGGTTTCAATCAGGATAAAGTGAGCTTTCCTTGGGCTTGGAGAGAGCACAGCTGGAGCACCAGGTCCGGATTGGTCATTGCAGTATTCCATATCTTGTGATGTTATGGTCAAGTATATAAAGGAGGCAGGTGTGTTCTCATTTCCATTTCTGGTTGGTGCAGTGGGATATTCATGCTGTGGGGATTGTTGCTGTGGGTGGGCCGCGTACCAGTCGCCAGGTGGTGAGCAACATCATTGTGTATTACCTATTTGGACTGCCTATTGTTACTGTTGTTTTGTTACCATCACTAAACTGTGTTTGTTTATTCATCATATGAATTGTCCCTTTTTTATCCCTCCCCTATTTTACTGGGGAGGGGAGAAAAAGTAAGTAACTAGGTGTGTGGTGATTGGTTACCAGCCAAGTTCAAAGCACAACAGTTGTGTTTATGTGCATTGTGGGGTTTTTGTAGTGGGCGAGGGGGCTACAGCGGTGGCCCCTTGTCACTTCCCGCTCAGATGAGGGAGACAAGTGACTCAGATTCGCAAATCCCCAATGGAGCGGACAACAAGTCTCCAAGTCCAAACATTTATTAACTACTCACAATGTACTAATTGAACACACGATAGTTGGCTAAGCTATAGCAAGCTGTGGCAAGCAATATAATATGTCTTGCATTTCTTAATAGGAAAGGGAAAAGAGAGAGAAAGAGGGAATGGGGAAACACAGATCACCGGTATTTTCTCCTCCCATCCCTGAGGGGGAAGGAGTGAGAGAGCAGCTGCCTGACACTCAGTTGCCCTCTGGGCTCTAATCACAACAAACCACATCACAAAACTCACTTTTCTGAAGTGCTGAAGCTGGGAATGTTATTTGGATGGTACAATGTACAGTCCTGAGACTGGTTGCTCATGCTGATAGAAATACTTAATCTATAGAGATAGGGGGCTTGGTATGACAGAGGGGAAATACAGAAGTGTTCAGGAATGTAAGCTAACCATTTTTAATTTTAAAAATAAATAAATAAATAAATGAGACACTATATACTATCACACTTGTTAGGAAAAGCTGAGCTTTTAGCCTGCTTAAGTTCTTCTCACATGCTGATTATCAGTAGATTACACATTTATAAATGCAATATCATCACTATTTAAAAAAATATCCTTACCTGTGAAATCATGTTTTTCCTTGTGCAGGTATACTCAAACCATGTGTATCTTTGTGCTTTGCAAGGTCGGAAGCCATTTGCTGACTGGGCCCTCAGGTGCTGTAGGTGTTGACACCTTCTCACCCCTGCTACCATCACACCCTCATGCACATGCCAGCACAATCAGCAACTCAGCAGAGATTACTGTCATTGTATTTTACCTTACTGTCTCTTTGAGAACAGCTCTTTGGATTGCAGTTTGTGAAAGGGTCATACTGAGTTAATGAATGAAACATAAATTACAGACACGAAACATAGCTGTAGAGAAAATAAAGGCACCTACCATTGTTCCAGTGCCAGAGCTTAGCAAGTGCTGGGGTCTGCCCAGGGCCTGCAAGGCAGGGCCTGACAGCCCAGCCTGTCCCACCACCCCAGCCAGGAGCAGGGCAGCCATGGAGCAGGAGGAGATCATGGGGACTGAAATGATGTCCTGGTCTGTGGGTGGGTGGGAGAGGTCCCTGGGGACTGAAATGGCATCCTGAGCTGTGGGAGCTGTGGGTGGGTGTGGGAGGCCCCAGAGGGCAGGCAGGGAGCGGGAGGCCAGCCAGTGCCCTCAGCACTGTGGAAGTTTATCAGTGGAGAAGAGAGTACCATGCAGCTGAACTTTCTAGGTACTGTTTGCCCATTTGAAACCTATCTCCTTCACATTTTAAAAAGTTTTCTAAAACACTTCCAGGTGTGTACACATGACCCTAAATTCAGTTGTCAACACTTAACACTGTTGTCATCCCATTTCTGTTCCTAGAATTATGTTTTTCTTTCCCCGTGATGACAGGAACTCACCAGATACTTGGTGATACTTCTCTGTGTTAAAATAAGTAAAGGAAAAATACACAAAGTTTGTGGTTAGTAGCTACTGGCTGGAAAACTCCCTGGCAAAGGTCCTAGGGTCAACAGCCAGCTGAATATGAGCTGGCAGTGTGCCCTGGTGGCCAAGGAGGCCGATCTGGCTTGTATCAGAAATAGTGTGGCCAGCAGCACTAGGGAAGTGATTGTCCCCTTGTAGTCAGCACTGGGGCCGGCACACCTCAAATACTGTGTTCAGTTTTGGGGCCCTCACTACAAAAAGGACATTGAGGTGCTGGAGCATATCCAAAGAAGAGCCACAAAGCTGGTGAAGGGTCACAGAGTCCTTCAAAGAGCAGCTGAGGGAACTGGTGTTGTTTAGCCTGAGGAAAAGGAGGCTCAAGGGAGACCTTATTGGTCTCTACAACTACTGGAAAAGGGATTGTAGTGAGGTAGATGTCCATCTCTTTTCCCAAGTAACAAGTATTAGGAAAAGAGGACATGGTCTCAAGTTGCTCCAGGGAAGGTCTAGATAGGATATGAGGAAAAATTTCTTCACCAGAAGGGTTGTCAAGCACTGGAACAGGCTGCCCATGGAAGTGGTTGAGTCACCATCCCTGGAGGTATTTAAAAGACATGTGAATGTGGCACTTAGGGACATGGTTTAGTGAGACTTGGCAGTGTTAGGCTTATGGTTGGACTCGATGGTCTTAAGTTTTTTGCAACCTAAATGATTCTGAATCTAGTGTTGTTATTAGAAGGCAATGTTTTTTAGCTTCTAGTAAAAAAGATAATCATATTCCTAAGTGAGACAAGTCAGTATGTGTCAGCTAAGCCTGAAGTGTTAAAATAGAGAAATAATAGAAAAACTTCACTGCTCTTCTTAGCTAATCAATACTGTGGAAAGTTTGACATGCTTGGGTAACAAATAATGGCAGAATCAGATTCTTGTTATATTATAGGCCTTATCTTCAAACAGAAATAAAAGTATGCCAATCCTTGTCAAGTGCTGAGTCTAGAAGAGGATCAGAATCCTATGATACTTCTACAGAAGCACAGATTTTTTTGTACCACATAGGCAGTTTGTGCTAAAACAAAGGAATGAACTCTTCTTAGTCGAGTGCTGATAGTTTTCAGAAATCATTACTTATGAAAGAAATTCTGGACAACCAATTAAAAAAGATAATATAAACCTTGTTCATTTTCAGCAAGATTTGACAACAGTGTAAAAGCCACTACTTCTGGTTTAAATAATGAAGTGTAATCATGAGACTATATTAAGCAGGAAAACACTTGAGGCATTTTACAAATGCTCTTTTTACACAAGCTGAAAGAGCTTATCAAGCTTTTTGGTAATTGGTAACTACTGAGGGGGAAAAAAAAAAGAATGCTGATGAAGCAGCTACCATTGATTTAGAAAATCAAAATGAAAGTCTGTTACCTTACTATTTTCACATTGATTTATTCTCTTTCACACTCCTTTCCCCTCCCTGACATAAACACACTTTTACAAAGTTGGAGACCGACCCAAACTAGAATGTTTAAAAGCAATGTCAGTAACAAACATTGCCTCTGTCTAGCTTGAGTCGTTTGCAAACTTCCTTCTTCACTGTCAATTCAATCACTGAAATTTTAGAGATCTTTTTAGATTAGGCTGACTCAGCTCCACAACATTTTGCTCAGCTTCCAATCTTCCAGTATAGATAACTCCAGAATTTATGCATGCTATGATAAAGCAAATAAACTATTTTTTCATGCACATGTCTCTTATACTTCTTCAGCTGTCTACCTAAGACTGCATATTTCTTTCATTTGTAAATTTTATTCTGTTGTGTGATGAACCAGCTATACTTTTACCAATGTTTCCCTCACTGAACTCTAGCCCTCTGGGATAAACATGATGCATCATTCCCTCCCCCTAGCTAACAGGGGATCAAAGCTACAAAAAAAAAATCTCTACAGGACACCCTAAGCAATAAGCACAAAATGGAGTAATGTGCAACCTTGAACTGTTTAAGCTAAAAGTGACCTGCAATCAGAACAAGATGTCCCTAAAGAATCAAGTGCAGAAAAGCAGTAACCAGTATTACAAAAGCTTCAGATCTGCAAGGACAGCAATGGGAAAATAAGTGAAGCCAGCCAAGAAAGGCAACAGGTACATGTCATATGGGATCAACTTCTGTAACAGAGCTATCAAGAAGTATTTACCTCTGGGAAAGACTGGATAAGGAAGAACTTTCAGGTGGACTGTCCCCACTAGAAACTACTACTGTTTATCATTTGAAGTAAAATATTGAAACCATCATATTTTAAAGTGTTTACAACTGCTCCTTTTTTTGCCACTTTTAAAATGTTTCTTCATTTAGCATTCTTCATTCTACATTCAAATCCAGCATTAAAGGCTGCAAGCTCTAAAGCATATCCAGTTGATACTTGTAAACCGTGATGCACCTGGTGAGCTGCTAGTATACCAGGTCTCCAGGCTACATTTTATCAATGAGCAGATGGAGTTTTATTCAGTGATGATGGAATCAGCCTCTCTACATGGCTGCAGTTTCTCTTCTCATGCGTGGAGAATAGAAAAAGTGCAACTTACTGACCAAACGCTGTTAGCTGTTTATGAGTCCTATTCTCTCTGGAAAGAGCTTGCAGTACTATATTATGGTAGAGAGCAGGTGCCTCACTCACTCTCTTGTAGAGTAGTGTATGCATCAAATGATGGGTTGCATGGATTACATGGATATTTGGAATGCACCTAAGACTTTGAACATACGACCCTTTATGTATAAAGAGTTGTGTGTGCATGGTCCCTAAACAACCTGATCAAAATTGACCCATCTCTGAGCAGTTAGTATGACTAGATTATCTCCAGAGGTCACTTTCAACAAAAACAATTTTATGATTCTCTCGTATAGACATATGTACATATATATTGTGATAAATGCAAAAACTTTGTCTTTTAGAATTTACAAGGCAATGGATATTGTACTGAGGGTCACACTGTAAGTAGGCAGATTAGCAGATATGACAGAAGTAGAGATGATGATAGCATATTGAATGATCAAGGATGCAATTTACACAAATCTTTCCAACCCCCAAATCTCATTTGAAAGAGCTAATGAGATTAGAAAAGGAGTCTCTAGAATTTGGAAATTCACCATACAGAACTGAAGTCTGTCTTTCAGACGTGAGGCATGAAACATTGTGCATTAAAGGATAGTGATTCAGTGAATCTCAGTCTCAGTAAAGCTCTAATTCTGTAATTGGTAATATGGAGAAATCCTGAATTATTGACTACAAAACCACTGACTGCGAGAGTATTAATAAAGGCTATCCGTGTACTGTTTTCCTTTGTCCCTTGATATAAAAGCTGCAGAGGGACTCATCATGCATAAAAGACTTGCACTCTATTGTGCTTCGGTGTTCAGCATCTATAAAGCTTGGCCAGGCTGGCTGTTATGCTGCAGCTATTATAAACTGCCAGACTGGGACTCAAGTGCTGAGTCTTTACTCAGCAATTAAAACCCTTTAAATAGCCTTCTTACAGTATATAGTACTTTCCAAATTAAAAAACCCAGGGATTTTTCTGTAATAATTCTACTAGGTATTTCTGTGAATGCAGTATTTTTTGCTTAACTGAAGGGTCAAGGAAAAGAGATGGAGATTAAAGAAATTAATCTGAAGCTGAAATCTGACTACAAATCCTATATAGAGCTACAAACTGGAGTTTTGTACATGTCGAGTAGATTTCTGCTGCTTTATCTTAAAAGTGAATCTCAGCAGGACAAAACTCATCAGTGTACAAACAGTGCAGTTGGATCTATTTTAGAGAACACTTTACACAGAGAATAAAGTACATTCTAAAGTAATATTCAAGGATTATAAAACAATCCTCCAGCTATTACTGGTTAACTGTGCAATTTCTATTAATAGTTTTGAGTGGGAAATTTGGCAAATGTTATTTACTTCAGCATCCTAAGAGGATTTAAAGTAAATCTGAAATTACAAAAATGCTGTCAGCAGAGAAACGCACACCAGAGGAGAATTCAGTCATCTGCTTAAAACCTAGTTTAAAATCCTGTTATTGTGTTTTCTTTACTCCTACTCTGACCAACAAGGATTTGAAATAAAACCATGAAAAGAGCGTATGGATAAATGTAGGAATACTAAGCTTACATCAAGGTAGTAGAAATTCCTTTGATCTACCCTCAGAAATTTCGGTTAAAACCAAAGTTTGTTCTTGATTCCACACCCCAGTTATACTAAAGAAAAGTCTGTGTTTGCATATCATATGGTCCTTTGATCATCTATTCTTTTGCTCACTTTTCCAATTTTTCTTGTTGCTGCTTTTTCTGCAGAAGAATGCAGCTATATTGGTTTCTCTGTGTTACTTTTCATTAATGAAGATACAATGTTTAGGTCAGTTCAGCTTTATCTTATAAATCTTAGTTTCATTTTTGTGACAGAGTGTAGATTGCCTCTAAGCAAAATGCCAGCAATACCTTCATCCACTGCCAAATGGAGGTCAAAGCTGTCGCTTTTCATTGAAGCCAAGAAAGCCGTAGCAGCTCAAAGATGAAGCACGTTTCTTGAAAGGAGATGGGAGACACATGACGATAATTCTTTATCTGGACAATGTTAACAAGCCTAATGATTACTTACAGAGCTAAAGAATCAGAACATTCAATTTGGAGAAAGAAAATTTTAAATTACCTCTTTAGAGTTTTAAAACTTTTGTTTTCCACCCATTACTGTATGAGAAAATAGTCTGAAAAAAGACAATATACAGCAATAAAAAAAAAGGATTTGCTTTCCTGGTATTAAAGGAAATGTTATGATGATGACTGCCATTTATGTATTTTCTAATTAAGTCTTATTTACAACTGTTCAGACAATACAGAAAGTGTATTGCACAAATTACCAATGAAGACTAATTTGACAAATATTACTTAAGAGAACAGCTCAAGTTTGCTCTAAAAATTACCTGTATTTTAGGTAAGAATCCAAACGAAACATGAATTTTATTTTATAAGAATGGGGGGGGGGGAAATAAAGGCAATGGATATAAAGATAGGTAAAGACATGGATAGATGACCTCTTCTCAGGTGAAACCAGGTAATTTTGGTTTGGTTCAACTGTCTTCTCCAGACAGTTAAACAGAACCACCTTATTTTGTCTGAGAAAGGTTAGGGAATACTCAGATTTTTCATTTTCCTGCTACAGGAAGATGGCAACATCCTAAATCATCATAGTATTCAGCACACGCTGTGGTTAAAAGCTTTTCTGAAGACAATGTTGAGCTGCAAAATCTATGTGTGAGATAAGACCAGACCCAGGATTTTGGGTCAGGTCTATATCTATGTAGGAGAGTTTAAGTTTTTGTTTTCCCTCATGGCCAGTGCATTAAATGGAGTAAATAAATGTCTTGTAGAATTGTTAGTTAAAAGAATAGCTCATAATTTACATGCTCAAGTTAATGAATCATCTATATCTACAAGAGTCCGATAAAGTAGTTATATCTTGTCTGCTTTTCATTTGGGCAGGTATTGGGAAAGGTAACCTGCCATCAACATGTGCTTCTTAATCAAAATTTATGTGTAAGTTTGTTCAAACACTGTTTAATTGTTATCTTTGCAAATCCATATTCCACAGATTCATCTACACTTTGAAAAATGTTAGGGCATCAAAGGAAAAAGAAAAATGCTATTCCTGAAAAATATAGGAAGACAGGCTGTCATAGCTTTGACAACACAGCAAGCATATCAATCTTCGATTCAATCTGAACAGATTCTACTTTAGGATTGATAAAACCATTTTGTATGTGGTCTTGAAATTTCCTGATCTTGAAACAAAAAAACATCTTAGGCAGTATGTTATAGGTCCAGAGTTCTCAGTAAGGATACTAGGTAAGGAAACAGAGGCACATCTATATGCTATTAAATACGAATTACTATTTAAAAACAAGACTCTAGAGAATACTGACTTCTGAGCAGCTGAGAGTCTACAAAAAAATGAAAAAATAAGGAAATAAAATAGATGTCTGATGGGAAATTGTAAAGGAGTTTCTTAGGGTAAGAAAACTGCCTGGAGACAGCTGTGTCTTAAGTTATTTTTGCTTTAACCTTCAGGAAAGAGAGCTTGGCCTTGATTCTGTCTGACCCTAAGGAAAATAAAAATATAAAGATTTATTTTGTGTTAACCTTGAGACAAGGAGGTTTGGAAAATCCTTTTTGCTGACTTTGAAAAGAAACAATCTTAAAGAAGGGATTGTTGACACCAGAGAAGAAAACAGAGCTATGGGAGTAGGTTTATTTTAAGTTCTGAATAGACTGTTAAATTTCCCTCTGAGGCTGCAAAATAAAATTCTGTTTTAATGTTGTTTTCTCCATTTGCTTTAGTTCTCTTTGGTTGGCAGACCATCTGTTCTCAATGTCTATCCTTTACACTATGGATTTGTATGCTAAGAACTTCTTTCTTCACACAGTGTCTGCTGCAATTTCATGTTTACTATTTGTACAAGACTGATATTCTATGAACAAAAAGAAATTTAAAAAATAGTTGCTAATTCTATACATACACAATTACGAATTACCTTTTTTGATGAGTAATCCGTTTTTCCATTCCTTCATACTGCTTTCACATCGTCCATTTTATAATAATTTAATAGAAGGCTGTGTTCACACAAAGCCTCCAAAAAATCCACATACTGCACAAAGAAAGAAGTGTTAGCATGGATATATACAATAAGCATTTACATGTGTTTACTGCGTAAATTAGACATAGTGTTTCAAAGCATATATAAAAAACTTCATTTACTTAGAAGGAAAGAATGGTTCTAATAAGGGTCCTATCAACCAGAAAATGTCATAGCCGCCTGTCTCCGGTTTATTTGGTTAAAGAGTAGCTTAAAAAAAGGAGGTGAGAGAAGTCAGATGAGGTGAAGAAAATTTTAAGGAAGGGCAAGCAAGGGCAAATCACCTCATGAAGCACTCAGAGATAAGTGTTTATATAGGGCTAATAACAGTACACTGTAGAAGAAGTATATGAAAAATGGACAAATCAGAATCTCTTAAACATCTATGTCTTAAACATCAGCATCCCATTCAACTGATTCTCCACCTTAATCTTCCTTGGCAATAAACTGGCAAAATCATTATGTGTCTTATTTTTTAGGGGTTGGGTGAATTTGTCCTGCTAATTTTGAACCCACTCAAACATCAGGGGTTCAAAACCCAAATCTACAGACTACTGTTATAAAAAAAATAATGAGGCTTATGTTCAACTAGGAAAAAAGTAATCCTTTGTTCATGCTCTGTGAGCTATCTTTAGCTAAATAAAATGGCTTCAGAACCTATATAGCAGAAAAGTGTTAAGCTGAAAATAAAAAGAAAACAGGCTTTCCTGACAAATATTATTTTTTCAGCAGGTAATGGATAAAGCTAGAGGAATAAAGTTTGTGAGGAATATCTCTTCAAGTGAGTTAAATAAAAATGCATAAAAACAGTTTGCTCAATAATGTCACCAACCTCTAATAGCATAGTGGAACATTTAAATTATTCAGACCAATACACACAGCAAACTTTTTGTTGTGGTTTAACCCCAGACACCAACTAAGCACCACACAGTCACTCATTCCCTTCCCCATGGTGGGATGAGGAAGAGAATCAGAAGTGTAAAAGTGAGAAAACTTGTGGGTTGAGATAAAGACAGTTTAATAGATAAAACAAAAGTCATGCGTGCAAGCAAAGCAAAATAAGGAATTCGTTCACCATTTGCATCAGCAGGCAAGTGTTTAGAGCCATTTCCAGGACAGAGGCTCCATCACACATAATGATTACTTGGGAAGACAAACACCATCACTCCAAACATCTCCCCCTTCCTTCTTCCCACAGCTTTTATTGATGAGCATGATATCATATAGTCTGGGATGTCAGTTGGGGTCAGCTGTCCTGACTGTGTCCCCTCCCAACTTCTCGTGCATCTCCAGCCTACTCACTGGTGGCGAGGTATGAGAAACAAGAAAGACCTCGACCTTGTAAGTACTGCTCAGCAGTAACAAAAAAATCCCTGATATCAATGCTGTTTTCAGCACAAATTCAAAACACAGCCCCATTCCAGCTATTATGAACAAATTTAACTCTACTCCAGCCAAAATCAGCACACTTTGCTGCTCAGAGGGGAGGAATCCTCAAAATTTGACCATGATTTTTAAAAGTGTCTGCATTTGAAATAAACTGAAGATTGAGGCAATCATGAATGCCTGTGAGGAGTGACCAGCTTTTGTTACTTTACCCTAGCTACACAGAACTTATAGTTAAAAAATAATTCAATTATGATATTGAAATAATCTTCATACCTTCACTGGTAAGAAATAGCATTACAACATAGGAGCATCGATGTAGCAAGACTTTATAGAATGTGATACTCATTTTCTTTAAACAAAACTGACACCATCAGCATTTTCTTGCCCACATATTGAAGAGCACTCAGATGTGTATCCAAGTGATCACATCAGAGAGGACCCTGTACAATTATCAATATGCTGACTGTGAACAACTCCCTAAGAACAACCATAAACATCAGAGCTCTCCCTATTCACTTCTGTTGATAGAAAATTTCCACAGAAAAATCTCCTCTTAATGTTCTCATCTTTTATGAATGTCAGCTTTACAAAAATGACATGAAGATAAGAACAGCTCTGGCTGTTACATGTAGTCATTTGTCATTGTGGAACAATACAGGAAAAATAAAGCACAGTAAGAATGCTGTGTGCAAGAAAGGTAGGGATTGTAGTTCTCTATGCAGTCAAAGAAAAAATACACTGTTCTGGAATAGAATAGAATAGAATAGAATAGAATAGAATAGAATAGAATAGAATAGAATAGAATAGGTTTCAGTTAGAAGGGACCTACTATGATCATCTGGTCTAATTGCTTGACCACTTCAAGGCTGACCAAAAGTTAAAGCATATATTTGAGGACATTGTGCAAATGCCTCTTAAACACTGACAGGCATAGGGCATAGGGCATCAACCACCTCTCTAGGAAACCTGTTCCAGCATGTGACCACACTCACAATAAAGCAATGTTTTCTGATACCTAGTCTGAACCTCTCCTGATGCAGCTTTGAACCATTCCCACGTGTTCTGTCACTGTATATCAGGGAGAAGAGATCAGGAGCTTACTCTCTTCCTCCCCAGGAAGCTGTAGAGAGCAATGAGGCCACGCCTCAGCCTCTTTTCCTCTAGACTAGAATAATACAGTCCTCAGAATGAAGCAGTCCTCAGTTGCTGCTCACAGGATATGCCTTCCAGTCCTTTCACCAGCTTTGTTGCCCTCCTCCAGACACATTCAAGGACCTTCTTAAATTGTGGGGCCCAGAACTGCATACAATACTCATGGTGAGACCACACCAATGTTAAATATAGCAGGATAATAATCAGTTTTGATCGGCTGGTTATGCTGTGTTTTGATGAGCCCCAGGATGTGGTTTGCACTCTCAGCTCTCAGGGCACACTGCTGATGCGTATCGAGCCTGCTGTTGACTGGCACCCCTAGGTCCCTTTCTGCAGGGCTGCTCTCCAGCAAGTCCTCTCCCAATTTATATTTCTGTTTGGTGTTACTCCATCCCAGGTGCAGAATCTGGCACTTGTCCTTGATAAATTCTGTGCCATTAATGACTGCTCCAGTCTCTTCAGATCCCTCCGCACAGTCTCTTGTCCCTCAGGAAAGTCAACAGCACCTCCCAGTTTAACATTGTAAGCAAACTTACTACTGTTTCCAGATCATTGATAAAAATATTGAGCCATATTGAACTTAGAATTAAGCCCTGAAAAACTCTAGTGACTGGCTGCCAGTCAAATGTAACCCCATTTACTACATCACCTAGAACCCTGCCAGTGAGCCAGTTCTTCACACGGCACATCATGTACCAGCTTGTCTTACAGTTAAACAACTTGTCTGGAAGGATGCTGTGAAAGACAGTATCAAAAACCTTACTAAAATCTAGAAAAGCTACATCCACCACCTTCCCTTCACCCACTAGGTGGCTGACCTTATCATAGAAGATTATCAGGTTAATTAGGCAGGACTTTTGCTTTGTGAACCAATGCTGACTATGTTTGATGATTGCATTGTCCTTGAAATGCCTTTCTGTAACACTCAGTAGGATCTTCTCCATAATTTTTCTGGGTTCTGTTGTTAGACTTACAGGTCTGTAGTTTCCTGGGTCTTCTCTTATGCTCTTATTGTAAATTGGAATAACATTGGCTAACTTCCAATCAGTGGGGAACTCCCCACTGAGTCTTCCCAGACTCCCAAGACCTTTGGTAGATTGAGAGGGGTCCTGCTGGAACATCTGCTAACTGCTTTTGTACTCTAAGATGAATCCCATCAGGGCCTATGGATTTATGAATATTCAACTGATAAAACTCATCCCTTACTATTTCAGTGTCAACAAATGGAAAATCACTGTTCCCACCATTGTGGTCCTCCAACTCAGGTGACCAGGCAGCCCAAGGTCTATCAATATTATTAAAGACTGAGACAAAAAAAAAATCATGAAATGCCTCCACTTTATCTCCAACCCTATTTGCCAAGTTACCATCTTCATCAAATATCAGTCCAATGTTTTTCTTGGATTTCCTCTTGTTATTAACATACTTTAAAAATCATTTCTTGTTGTCTGGCACAACACTGAGAGTTTCAACTCTAGTTGAGCTTTGGCCTTTTGTGTCTTCTCCCTGAATATCTGAATGAGGGCTCTGTGATTTTCTTCCAAAGCCTGATGTTGCTTCCAGAGATCATACAATCTCTTTTTCCTCCCACGTTCCAAGAGAAGTTCCCTGTTCAACCAAGCTGGTCTTCTGCCCCACTTGCTTGACTTGCAAGACAGTGGGATGGCCTGCTCTTGTGCTTATAAACAGTGGTTCTTCAAATTGACCAGCACTCACTGACCTCTAAGCCCCCAAAATCAGATTCCCAGGGAAGACTGCTAAGTACCTGAGTAGCTTAAAGTTTACTCTCTTGAAATCCAATGTACCAACTCTGTTGACTGTTTTATATTTACACCAAAAATTTTAAATTCAACCATTTTGTTATAATTCTGGCCAAGACAGCTGCCTACTATCACATCTCCCACAATTCCTTCACTATTCACAAATAAGTCTGGGAAGTCACCTTTCCTAGTTGGTCCACTGAGTGCTTGTGACAGGAAATTATCTTCAACATACTTTAAGAATTTCCCAGATTGCTTGTCACAGCAGTATGGTATTTACAGTTGATGTCTGGGAAGTTGAGATCTCCCATAAGGACAAGGGCTACCAATCCAGATATTTCTCCTAATTACCTATAGAATAACTCATCAGTGCTAACATCCTGGCCAGGCAATTGGCAGTAGACATCCACAGTGACATCTCCTTTGTTTTCCATTCCCCTAATCTTCACCCAGAGGCTCTCAGTCACATCTTCCCTAAACATAAGGTCTCTACAGTCAAACCTTTCCCTTACATAAAGTGCAACTCCTCCACATTAACTACCCAGACTATCCCTGCTGAACAGCCGGTAGGCCTCCAATCACAACCCTCCAGTCATGGGACTCATTCCACCAAGTCTCACTAATACTAATGACATCATAACTCTGGGAAACGAGAAGCACTTCCAGTTTACCCTGTCTGTTTCTCATACTGCATACATTGGTGTACACAGAATTCAGATGTCCTCCTTCAGTGGTCCCTGGAGCAGACTAAATATTCCCATTGTTATTGCCATCCTCAGGAGGTGCCATGATATCCCTTGGCTTACCTTCATCTTTCCTGATGATATACCCTTCCCCCATCACTCCTAGTTTAAAGCCTTCTCAAGCACTCCTGCCAATTTATGAGCAAAGAACTGTTTCCACCACCAAGAACAGCAGATCCTGTCAGGTCTCAGCACACCTTGTGTCTCCAAGACTATTCCATGATTATAAAAAACTAAATTTTCTGCATGACAAGAAGAATTCCACATTCTAAGTTCACTAAAATAAATTATAATATCTGAGAGACATTAGGAACCTCTAAAAAGCATATGGTCCTGTGTTATTCCTCAGTGTGCTACCCTGGGTCCTGGTGCACTTTGCTGTTACACACTCCTTCCAACATCACAAATCCTCATAGCTGAAAACCTGGCTCCTTAGCTCCACCGACACTCATAGTCATTGCATAACATCTCTGGTTGACAGCTTTCATTTTCAATTCACTTGTGCTCAAACCAATCAGAACATGCAAATGAATCTCAAGGCTACACAGTCATGTAAAGATAAAGCCTGAAGTTTCAAAGGGCTAAAATACTTTCTTAAATGTGGTATTTAAGCAGTGAACTGGCAACATCTGCCTTCTTTGCACCTTCCTATTTATCTGCTGATAGAGTTGATCCATTCTTATCTACATTGTTAACATGGTCTTTGTGAGAAAAACTGACATTTAACTGCTGGTTAAAATGTTTTTTTAACAAACATTAAAGAGATTAACAATAAACATTCAGCTTATTATTATTCTTCCACTCGCAGGAACTAGTTTGGCTTTATTATCATTTAAAATATAATTACACACTATTAATTTTATATCTTCATAGGGGGTTTAAATGATTTACTTGGTTCACTTAAGGGTAAAAGAAATAGGAATTAATATTTGATATATATTGTTGTTGTCATCAAAACTTTGAAGTTATTGGGCTAAATTAATAAACAGTTATACCATTTTTGAAGCATGTTGTGGGGTTGATTGTCATTTTGCATATGTTATATCAGTGTTAACCTGAAGTAGCCCCACAGATTAAGAAATTACCTATTCCAGGCATGCAAAACATCTTTGGATTCCATGTCATATGATTTACCTAGATTAAGAAGTCATATGTTAATACTCAGTAAAATAAATTAATTATTTCAATGGAAATAATTGCAAAGAAATTATGTAATATAGTCAATCCATATACATTACCCAATTTATAGAGTAGTATAAAGATAGAAATCAAGAATCACAATATAGGTCAATACTTTGTAGCTGTTCCCTGAAATAAAGAAATGTATTCATTAGCACAGAATTCAAGGCAGGTAAAAAACCTAAAAGGGTTATCACAATTAAGAGGAAACTACTGAATTCTAATGCCAGAAGTATAAAAGGTTTAAGAAAATACAAAAGCAACTTCAGTAAGACCTTCATTCTACAAATCATATAGCCATAAGACTGTATATTCTTAAAACTGCACTCCTACATAAAGCTGTTTGACTCCCAGTCTGTTCTGAATTTACAGCAATACCTCTGTCCTCAAAGCAGTGGCTACCCACTTTAGCATGATCCAAGTGATGGGGAAGAATCTTAGGTAAAATACTATGCTGGACAAATCAGATAAATCCCTAAAATCAAGGCAGAAGATAGAACATACCTCATATCACACAGCAGTATGTTTAGACCTGTATGGTTTACACATCTCAAATCACATAATAATACAACATTAAAATCAAGGACATACATGGTAGGAAAGATTAGATTTAAGATGACATGAAACACGTGGGAAACAGAAAAGACTTCAAATAGTATTGAAAACCATCCTAATGAACAAAAATCTTTGTCATAGTTGACTGGCCCCAGACAATACTACTGAAGTGTAGTGAAGTAAAAACTAGCAAGAAAACCTATGTCAAAACATCTGAAGCAGTGTTTTAAAGACAATTCGAGAGAAGAATTGCCTTCTGGCAACAATATATATATATAGCTGCAAATAGACTGATATGTAATAAAAGTTAATGGTGGACACACAAAGGTTACAAAGAAATGAAGACACACTTGTTCTAATAGAGATAGAGTGATATGTAATAAAATCTAATTGTAAGCACGCTAGGAAGTGAATGAAATGACTCAAAGAATGTTCTTGCAGTTTCAGCATTAGTCCGTGGATTTTATAGATAACAGGTACAATGTTCAATTATAGGTTTTTTGCATAACCTATTAAAGTAGTATTGAAAAGTTATGGGTATTTTTACTACTTCTTACTTGAAGTAGAAAACACAACGTGGGAAATTAAGGTATAGAAGCTATTTTTCACTTTATTATGTTCACATTTTTGTACAGAAGCCTAAATAGAAAGCACAGGACTTGTTGCTAAAATAAATATAAGTAGATTAACCCTGAGTGACATCCAACAGAATATTGCTAATGCATACAGTGTTTTATCTATACCACAGAGAATATGGTAAGTAAAGTAAAAGCTTTACAAAGTAGTTAGCTAATGTAGCTTTTCCAAGAGTGATTTAGTTCTCAAGAGATTCCATTGAATCAATTGAAAGTGTTTAGGACTCAATGCCTAAAAACACAGAAAAAAAAAAAAAAAAAATCAGAATTCTTCCTCAGTTAGCTAATTGTGGTTATAGTAATCTTGTTATCTATCTTGTAAATTATCACCACTGAAAATCTTTTCCCTTCTGAATTACTACCCACATTAGTATCAGAAGTTCTATTCATTCTCTTCCCCAGAGAAGATAACTGTCTTGATGGATGACTAAGACATCTCAGATATTCCATGATCATTATCATTAGAGTGGAGGATTGACAAATAGATTTAGTTCCTAAGCAGGTAAACTTTTATGATAGATTAGCAAGGTTGATTTTTATCATGTTTCAGGTAGCTGATATTCACATGAACCCCTTCCCTTTCCTTTTTCAGCAATATACATTCAACACACTTGCTGATAGGGTTTTGCATGTCTTGTTTTTGCAACACCTACAGATATAAAAGGTGTTTGCTTTCACTGCAAAGTATTTTGCAGATCTTCAGTTCAAGAAAAAACAGAACACTTGCACATCAGTGATTCTCACATTGATTCAATTTCAATTTAGCTTTTCAATAAATTTAAAAGAATGCTTCAATTTTTGTGTGGTTGTATAGTTGCATGTTACACCCTCTAATTTTATGCAAAGCTATGCTGAAGAAACTGAGGTTGGCAGACTGATAAGCAGCTTTGAATGTACCAGATGAAGCTTTTTCTTCCTGCTGAAACTCACATCAAAGGAAATATATATTCTGTATCTTATCTGGTGCTCGATAAGATTGTGAAGTTCACATTTGAGGTACCCTAAAAATGAGATTTGGACTTTACTTGTGACTGAGCTCTTGTACTTTTTCCTGAGATTACAACATTGTTCGACAGAAGATTCAAATAAGGGTTTTGCTAAAACAAAGAAGAAATTTCTTTCAACATTTCCTCTTAGAGTGTAAAATAGAAATCAAAAGGAAGACTCTGCCAGAGGGATTTTTTGGAGGACAGTACTGAATACAAACGGGAAAGAGAAGGGGTCACTTAATAGACAACTTTGCTAGATCTTGAGCCATCCTGAAAGAGCAGGGAACATATTCCTCCTCTGGTGCATTGCTGTGCAGATGGGACCAAGGACTACAAGGAGACATCATGGTTACTAGAATGAATAAATGAAGATTTTTTAAGCTAATAGTAAAAGGTAAGGAAGGGAAGAGCATATTTTCTGATAACACAGACACCTCTCTTCCTATTTTATTATTGTGACCTGGTTGCTGTTCATCATTGCTTTGTGTGGTGAATATAAGTGAGAACTGTATCATTGACTTCAGGGAGGCATCTTCTGTCTTTGTAGAGAGACCTCATTTCTCCTGATAGGAGACTGTAAACTTTCCAGTGAGTTTCATTGCTTTAAACTCAGACTAGGCAAAAATCTCTGTCAGGAACTTCAGCTTACCTGACAACCACTGAACTATGTTTTATTACCTGCCTGCAATGAATTTTGACATATGCTTATATTTGCAGTTCAGTGTTTCTTTTCAACTTTTTTTCATTGCCTTGAAACTTGTACATTCAGAGTCCATGTTGGTTTGTGTTCAAGGTTCCTATGGAAATAAATACCAAACATTTTTCCTTGGTTTGTAAACATTTGTATTGTAATTAACAACACAATTAGGCCCTGTGTTGTAATGTGTCTGGTTCCCTTTCTACATCTTCAGATTTAATTGACCTTCATAATTACTATCAACAATCACCAATGTGATTAGAAAGTTATTAAGATTTCCTACCCTGTTACAGTCAGAAAAATAAAAAGACTTTCCTTGCTCTTATACCATCTTCTCCTGATTAGTGTAGTTCCTGTTCTTCCTATCAAAGAGCTTCTTTAGCCTCCATATAAGTTTGGTTGTCTTTTTTTTACCCTTTCTATATCACCCTTCTTGTAGAAATTATGCCTGACCTGTGGTGTTGTGTGGGAGCTGGATTTCTTGATCAGCTACTTTATTTTTGTCCCACTGCTCAGTTTTTTGGAAAAGCTCACTGTTGGAGGAGATAATTTTCTCCATCTTCTGTGTTTTTTATGTTTTCCACCTTCCCTCTGCTCACAGTCCTTCTTACAATTTTACTCAATTAAGAGTCTTGTTTGCTTTCTTCCTTTTTCTCCATTTTCTAATCTCCTAGGGTGGAATCCAGACAGGGCTGGTACTGTAGTCGGTAACATATTTTAAGTCAGGATTCCAGAGGCATACAGAAGCATATATATTACAAAAAGAAAACTGTTTTCTAAAATAATTTCTCAAAACTGACAAGAAGAAATCAGTACCATTTCTATATGTAGCAGTTGCCATAAAATTAAATTTCGAGTCTTAACTGGAAAACATGGTTAAAAGCAGAGAAACAAGACTTGCAAGAGTTTCCACACTAGTATGCTAGTTATTCCACATAACTGACTGTTAGGTGATAATCCAGTAATAATCCCTTACACATGCATAGTGGTTTTCCTCTGAGGAGTTCAAAGCATTTTCAAAGCTTCAGTAAAATCAAATAACAACCCTGTGGAATAAGTTAATACTACTTTGTTCCATATTAGAAATTATTTTTACTTCCAAACCCTTAACAAAACAATTCTGAGAATAATTTTTTCCCCTAATTCCTTTACCTGTGGATTTTGTTGAACATATTTTCACTCTGATTTTCCCTAGAGTTATTCTGGGACAGGTATTTCTCTTAACTGGTATGTCACAATCCTATTCAAACAATCCTTGGGTGTATACTTATATAAATGTTCCTATTCTCTAGAAGTCACAGTGGCTCTATGTATCAAATAAATTTCTGTTGGACTAGAGTCAGCTTCATACAGTAAAAAAAAAATAAATTAAAAAGTCAAGCCCTTTATTGGAAAAAACAGGCTCAAAGTCTTCACATATATACCTAGAATGACAGCAACTGAGGTTGTTTTGCATGGTTGATTATCAATTTGATATTTTCCTCATAAATTTCAGATTCTTAAAAACAAGTACAGGATTGCTAACATGTTGAAACTCAGATAAATATTTTTGTAGTAAACACAGGTAGCTTGTCATACTGCAGTTGTCTTATCTGATTGAAAGATACAAGTTATATACAAATGTAACCACTGGTTTTATGAAATAGTAAACTCAATTTATATTGACTGATTAAGCACTAAACATATAATCCATAATTTACAACCTATCCCTCTATCCATTATTCTTCTTTATTCCAACCTAATCGTCCTGGTTTCAGCCAGGATAGTTATCTTTCTGTGGGCTGAGAGGCAGCACAGCTAGAGAGCCAGGCCCAGATCTGTCTTTGGAGTATTCCATATCATGTGACATCATGCTCGGTATATAAGGACCCACGTGCTCTCTCATTTTCCATTTAGGTTTCGGTTTCCTGATCAGTGGAGGGATTTCTGGTGCAGTCAGAATAGCTGCTGGGGATGGGCTGTGTACTGGTAGCTAGTCAGCGAGCAACTACTGTATATTACTTGTTTGGACTTACTATTGTTACTATTGTTTTGTTACTATTACTAAACATTTTTTTTTATTTGACCTACAAATTTCTCTTTTTTCTCCCTCTCCTATTTCACTGGGGAGGGGGAGGGGGGGAAGTAAACTGGCCACGTGGTTGTTTGGCTACTGGTCGAGTTCAAACTACAACTCTAATTTAAATTCTTATTTGTTTGCAACCATGCCAAAATCTCACCTAGTAAAATGACTATTCTCTTCTATATGACCTCCACTTGTCACGGTAGATCACTGGTTAAGATCATATGGCAAGAGTGCATTTTCTAAGGCAAAGCTCACTGGTATATTGATTGTTTATTTCTGCATATTTATAAAGAACAGAGCTTGATTGTCTTCTAGAGATTATTACTGTAAAATATGTACATAATGATTATAATACTAATGAAAAAACTAAGGTAATCAATTTTCTGTCATTTACACTTTCTCATAGTTTAAAAATGGAATAATGACAATTGTTTTCTGCTAGATA
Source organism: Otus sunia (assembly GCA_010365825.1). NCBI lineage: Eukaryota > Metazoa > Chordata > Aves > Strigiformes > Strigidae > Otus > Otus sunia. Next base: position 72,691 of record ML997986.1, on the reverse strand, counting down.
GATATCTCGTCTTTTTCCTTGCCTTACTTCTCTGCTGACCTGAGAATTTTTAAATTACTCTCAGTTTTTATATTACAGAGTAAAGCATGGCTGTCCTCATTTATTTGTTACTGAAAAGCTTGCAATTGTTTCCAAATTTTTCACAGATTTTATGAATCTTATCCTTCTGAACCACTGCATAGACATTTGCCCATTTGGTTGAAATTCAGTAAACTTTCTCTTCAAGATGTAGTGGATATCTAAAAAATAATTTCTGCACAAGACCTTGTGAATCCAAGCCCTGTTCTTCCTGACGGAAGAATGAATGATAGGTGAATAGTACAAGTTACTCAATCACTGGTGAATCAGCTCTTTCCTGTCCAGCTTGATACTTACATGCAGACTCCCCAGATGACATGAATAAAAATAAGTATTAAACTTCTAACTCATAGCCTACTTACCCTCTATCATACCTGAAAATGGAGAAAATACAATGGAAGCATCAAGAAGTTGTCTATCACCACACAAAATAGACAATTCTCACTCTGGAGATCAGGTAAAGAAAAAATAAATCGCATGTGACAGTAGTTACTTGTGACTCTTGATGTATTCTTAGATGGTGCTCAGCCAGAATCAGAGTAAAGAAGAGTTAACCAGAAAAAAGTTACAAATCATGACATTAAATCAAGAGAACTGGATAAAGCTTTCAGGACTACAAGATCAAAATAACTTCTATGCAGAAAGCCAATGCAAGCTCAACATTCTACCTAAGTACACCCCCTACACAAAGATGATTGTGCCTTTACACAAAACAGCTATCAAAAATAATTTCTCATTCAGGTGTTATTTTCCTCTGAGATGAAGCTTCTTTGTTCTGGGCAGCTAGTCATTCAGCTTCACAGTTTATTTTTGACACTTTGAACTGCGGCCAATGGCACATGTTTGTCTTTTATCCGCTGTTGTAATCTCAGAGAATCTCAATAATTTTTTAGCAGGTTATGTTTAGTATTTCAGCTATAATATTCACACCAAGAAACATTCAATAACCTTCTCTTTTAGAAAGGAAAGAATCTCTATCGATAAATACTGAAAATCATAAGGATAAGAGGCATATTTCAGCATAAATTCCAAAAGATTATATATTTTGAAGCAGACATTTATTAATTAAAGGATTTTTAATAAAAGAGAAAAAAAAATCACAAATACAACATGTAAACATTTCTTTTGTCTTTTTTCAGTGATAAGTACCTTTAAAGTAAAATTTCTCTGTTTGCCGTCCCCATCAATCATATAATGTGTATTGTTTGATATTATTTTTTCATGGTAAGGTACCTTTCCAAACAGATTTATTTTCAAATACCCTTCAAGAATTTAACTTCAAAAGTTACTTTTTCTATTGAAAACATAATAGTTTAAAACAATATGAAACATACTAAATCAAGAAATTCATTTTTCTTTAATAAAAATCATGTATGCCTACACATAAAAATTCAGAGTCCATTCTTAACAACATTGTCATCAATATTATTAGTCATAGAATAATTTCATAGTTACTATAGTTTATTTTGTCACTGTATGTGATCATTTATATCATAAACTCATTATTGTGGGTTCTCAAAACAACTGCTAATTATGCTCTATGATAACTGTACACTCATCAGGTCGAATGAATCTTAGGTTCTGTGCCAATGACAATGGCCAGATGCACTTTTACAGAAAGGCTTAGATTTGTTTACAGATACATTTGAGAACTACACCAAGTCATGCAAATGACATCCTAAAGATACCATCTGAGGGACACAATTTATGCAACAATCAGAAATCATTTATCCCTTTGATAAATAAGGATGTCTACATACTGTGAAATTTTTGTGCATTTCATTATAGAGCAATATTTAAAACTTTGTATCTCAGACATTCCCAAGAGTGTTAACAGCCAGCTGTCCTCAGATGAGGTTTTCATAGACCCAGAGTCTGTCCTACTACCTGTGTCTCATCCCTTGTTTCTCATAATGTCATTATCTAAAGGTCAAAGTTGAAAATGGCCCAAGCTGCTATATATTGAAAAAGTCAGATGCATAAGGTATACATTTCCCAATTCCATCTTCTTCTCACAAGAAAGTTGGAATATTATATGTGATAAACAATTAACTTATTATTAAATTTTGAGACTAGCCTTGAGCGAGACATCGATCTGAGAAAGGTTTCATTCTCAAGGATATCCTTCTGTTTCATAACACAGCCAATTTAGCATTTTTAATGAATTAACTCAAACAACTGTGTTATGAGAAACTAAGATGACTTTGGCACATATCCTCTAAACTTTATGTGTTTTCTGTTTCAAAAGCAAAAGCTCATTTTTATGTGGACTACCTCATTAAACGGTTTTCAAATACTGACAGCTGTATGTTACTGACCTTTTCATCCTTTATGCCCTTGTGTTAAAGGAGAACATAGACTTTCAAAACATGCATCAATACTTTGAATGAATGAGTGACTTAGTGTAATTAGCAGGGGCTGGATGAAGAGGTTATACTGTTTTTTTACTACACTACCAGACAGGCTTTCAGAAGTGAATTCCCAGAAGTGGGGTATCAGTTTAATCCCTAAAAATTTTCTTCACTAAATTTTGTCTATAAATTAGACCCTACTGAAATTTAATATAAAAATTCATTTAGTCTCACATTTGTCCAACAACTTGTCTAGTTTGCCGCATACAAAATCTCTATTCCTTCATGAGAATTAAAGTGTAGTCACAGAGGATTCAACACTCAGACAGAAATTGAATTTCCCTTCTTTTCCTGTATTCTGAGTATTCAGTTCAGCCTTGATTCCTTCACCTTGAGACTCTTTTTCTTTTAACAGGCTAAGTTTAGCTTTTTACACAACATCTCTTTATAAGTACAAGCATTAAGCCTGAATTTACAGGAAATTTTAAGTGCAGGCAAATTGCAGCATAAGCTGAATAACATAATATATTTGAACTATAGCAGAGGGAGGTTCACTTTTTTTCATTTTTGTGGCATTTCAGTCCAGAGGTGGTCTTTCAGGCAGTTCCTTTTCACAGCTTCATAGACATGCTGCTATTTTCCTCTACACGTGCATGCAATAATGGACATCAGATAATGTTTATGTATTTCGGAGGTTTACAATGTAGTCCTGGTTTTGCTCCTCTGCAGAAGTAAAAGTAATGAGATTAACTCTTCCAGCTCTTGATTCTGCTTCTGTCTGTGCCACTTTTCCCTAGAAAAAGCAATGAAGGGAACCAGCAACAGACAGACAAGCAGCACCCCTCCACATCTAGCTAATGCTGTTTATGTATTACTGATCACAACCTGGAGAACTTAGATGTATTTTTCAGTTCTTAGAATAACCTAAATTATGTTACACTCCGTATACATTCCCTTGTAACCAAGAAAGTCACGACTCAAATGTTTAACCAATCAAATTATAACATTTGAGCTTTTCAAATCTGTAGACTTAAATCAGCTTCCTAGGTCAGCTTTTTATTTTATAAATAGTGGCTCAATTTTAAAGCCTATTACAAATCTTGAGTTTTCAATAATTTCATTGGCACCCACTGAGTATTCAAGCCTTATGCGACCCTGTCATTTAAGCTGGTTTGTAAATGCTTGATTTAAGCTTTTATATTTAAAAACAACCCACGGGCAAAAAAATATACAAAAAGGAAACATCTTTTTCATATACCATCGTTTCAGTATCCTTCCACTACTACCAACCAAAGTAGCAATGTGAGATTTCTTTGTCCTCAGATGACTATCTCATAGTCATGTCTTCTAGGATGAAGGCTGGATTGCAGGAACGTCTAGGCAGGAAAGGACAAACTGAAGGTAGCAGAGGAGAAAGAAAAAAACTCTACTTAATGTTTTTCATTCTAAATTTGAAACAGGTTGTCATATTTTTCCATGATGATACAAATCTGAGGCCCTCATGTCATACTACCAAAAGTAGTATTACTCACTGTCACATAAGCAAGAACCCAGAAAACTAGTAAACAACTTACTATAACAGCAGTTTGAAAACTCATATTCATTCTTGATGTTTCTGTTTAAGTTCCTCGAACTTAAAGGAACTGGAAAGGATATTGCTGTTATACCCATGAAAGTATGCAGAGACCTGCAGTGGAGGACTGAAAAGTAAAAACAATGAACCTTTTATTAAGAGAGTAATGTTTCACTTTTTGCTTTAGCGATAACTTTCTACTTTGTCTAAAATCACATGTATAAAAGAACTTTCTCCCACAAATTCTAATTCTGGTTTCTATCTGCATTGCTTATTAATAACTCTCACAAAATTTAATACTTAATGATCCATTTCAAATGCTGATTGAGTTTGCAATAGCAGGACATGACATGCTGTTTTGGGGTTTTTCATTTGTAGTGGCCTAGCTCTTTGTTAAGTACTCAGGAAATAAAAGTAACACCTTAATGATAGAGCTTGTGCTAGCAGCTGTCATGCTAGTGGCTGTGGAGTTAGTCTAGATAAAACAAATGAGTAAAGCTTATTTTTAATAATTACTTGAGGATTTTTCTGGAATTTTAATCATGCCAGTTAATTGAGCAAATTAGTTAAATTGCTGAATAATCAACTATGCAAACAATATTTTACAGATGCAGCAAAGGATGTTTAGCAGATCATGAAATAAATTAAAAATAAACAGAAAGGATAGGAAATCTGTCTCACTACACTTGCAAGGTAAATATTGGAAATAAAGAAGGTGAAAATTTAAAAGTGGGTCAAAATGTAACAATGGGTAGACATTTCGGAAGACATAGACTGAAGCTGGGATTTCAACAACTTGGCAACTGAGCAGGAAAATGCCATCTTACATCAAGTAGTCTGTGCAAGTTTATTAACAGAACTAAAACAGAGCCATAATTACCTTCTGTATCATGAGAATGCGAAACAGAGATGATGGAGCTGAAGGTCAGAATCACCTTAGATTATAACTTAACAGGAATTTTGCATATGATTCTGTCCTTCATTCCCATGCACCTAAAAACAGTGCAAGCTTTGAGTGCCCAAAGAACGCAAGGAAAAGGATAATAATGGAGGTATTAAAAAGCTATCTGGAAAATGGTTGGAAACAACTACCTTAGCACACAGACAAAAATTCTGTTATAATGAGAATCTAATGTTCAGAAAACAAAGTATAGAATTAAAGTATGATATAGTGTCGGATTTGGGGGTTGGTTTTTGGGGTTTTGTGTTGTTTTTTTTTTTTTTTTCATTTAGAGCTTTGAACAATACAACAAAGGGAAAATAAGGCATTTTATCCTCTTATCAAAAAGGCAAAGTTTAACAAGCAATTATAATGAAGGTGATCAAAATGAAAAGGACTGTTACATGGACAGTTCATCACATTTCTGTCATAGAGATGAAATGCAGTCAGAATACAAATGGTCCCGGTTTAAATGCATCAGCAATATTTTATATAATGTTCCATGACAAAGATAGAAATAACATTAGAAAATGTCAAGAACATATATCTCAGGAATCTATATGAAAATTATATCTGTGTGTTAAGCAGAGCTTATACTTTCTTTCCCTTTTCTTTATAAAAGAAAGATATAACACCATCAACACATTTTATGAAGTTGTGTGAATTTTGAATTTTTTGCATTCCCTAGTATCAGTGTTTTCTAAGTTTCTGAATTTTCTAAATACTTTTCAGTTTGAAAGTACTTTTGTCTTAAAAGTATACTTGAATATCAGAAATAATCAGAGTTCTAGAAATGAAAACTTAAGTGAAATATTTTCATTGGAATTAACAAAAGGATATCAATTTTTAGGGTATGAACTGTGGGTATGAGGCAAGCATGGGGTTTAGCAGAATTAAGGACAACATACCCCTTTTGTCAGTACAAACATCATGAACAGATTCCTGTTGCTATGCAGAAGAGGCAGCACTGTTGGGCTGAAAAAGATGCCCAGACACAGGAAGACTAGATGGGATTCATAAGAACCCGTATAGCCCTAAAGAAAAAGAGTAAAAGCATGACAAAATAATTAAGAACAACAGATTGCTCAAAGGTTGGTTCTGTAAGAGAGGTTTGGGAATTGTGTGATTACTGAAGGCCTTCAGAGATTTGGGGCAGCAAGGAAGGGAAAGAAAAAAGTTTCCACCAGAGTACACGGATTAGCAACCTCTCTGGAATTGAGAATGATCCCTCTGAAACCAGATTCAAATGAAATAAAGAGGGCAGTAGATGAGGAGAAACTCAAAATTACCTCTTCTCTTTTTTTTAATGTTGAAGGAAGAACATCAGGTGAAATGGCAAAGACACCCAAGCAAGCAGAAGCATGAACCAAACATGGAGAAAACACCAAGACCAATTATTGTGCAGATTTTGCAGCCAGTCAGAGATCCTTCCTTGGCTGTGGTGGAGTGTTCTGGCCACCAACTCCTGCCTAACCCAAGGAAGTGTTTGCTGTTGTCCCTGATCTCTTACAAAAACAAAGAAACATGAAAGTCAGAAGATTCAAGAGATGTCAGTTCCCACCCACTCTGAAAACATGCTAAGAAACCTCCATCATTTTCCCAGGGTATGACTTTCCCAACTTGTCCCTAAGGCTTCAAACTATAATCTTGTTGCCCACTCTGATGTTTCCTGGAATGTCAGCAGAGATCATGATGCGGCCTTAAGTTTAGGACAGGCAATATTCTGATACTTCATGTCTGTGTCTCTTTCCAATATTCACTCATATCACACTCTTTTGAACCTTTGACTAGGTTGTACATATCAAGTCAAACATGTATCTATATTTGTGTACATACATATACATGTATATATAATCAGATTGAGTGCAAAATTACTGAAAACACTAGTAGGCATGATGTGGAATTTTGCCAAACTCCACATTTTTGGGATTACTAATCTAAATGATGAGATGTGAGATTTTTTCTTGCATGCCTTCAGCAATAAACATACAACTTAATAGAGATAATATTTATATTTAGAATTGGAATTACTGTGTATTGGGTATTTTCTGTCAAACTCTATTTTATAATAGTCCAACATCTACCCAAGTAACAGTGTAGTGGGCTGACTTTGGCTGGTTGACAGATGCCCACTACTTTCTTACTCTGCATCATCAGCAGGAGAAGGGGAAAAAATAAGATGAGAAAGCTCATGGGTTGAGATAATCACAAGGAGATCGCTCACCACACCATCATGGGCAAAACAGACTTGGGGGAGATTTATATAATTTATTGCCAATTAAAAATAGAGTAAATTCGTGAGAAACAAAAAAAAACTACACCCACCCACCCCCACTACCAGAACCTTACTGTTAAACTGAATACAAACGTTCATGTAATTTCAATGCCCCAGACTGTTAGCCATCACACAAGCTGTTATATTTTATCCAATGTTGAACATTTTTAATCATGTAATAACATGCTTGATTTCCTACAGTAAGTTAAAATATACAACTTGGATTACATTGGTTTTGTTCTATCTTATAGAACCACAGCATGTTTGGGTTAGAAGGGAACTTTAAAGATCATCTAGTTCAACACATTTACCACAGGCAGGGACTCCTTCCACTAGATCAGGTTTCTCAAGTCCCCATCTGACCTGACTTTGAACACTGTCAGGGATGGAACATCCACTACTTCTCTGGGGAACCTGTTCCAGTGTCTCACCACCCTCATTGAAAAAAATGTCTCCCTTATGTCCGATCTAAATCTACTTACTTTCCATTTAAAGTGTTTGTCCCTTGTTCTGTCACTACAGGCCTTGGTAAAAAGACTCTTTCTGTCTTTCTCATAAGTCCCTTTATATATTGAAAGACTGCAATAAGATCTTCCCAGAGTTTCTCTTCTTCAGGCTGAAAAACCCCAACTGTCTCAGCATTTCTTCATAGGAGAGTTGTTCCAGCCCTCTGGTCTTTTTCATGTCCCTCCGTTGGACTCACTCAAACAGGTCCATGTCCTTCCTGTGCTGGAGACCCCAGAGCTGGATGCAGTACTCCAGGTGGAGTCTCATGAGCGGAGTAGAAGAGCAGAGCCATCTCTCTCAAGCTGCTGGCCATGCTTCTATATATGCAGTCCAGGATGATCCTCCTCATCCTTCTTCTCACAAACTGATTATTTAATTGGTTATTTAATTCTATTTTTTTGGCCATCATGACTGAGATTTAGTGTGCACTGTGCTTTGTGTGAAGTTATAAAACTAAAAACAAACTCTCTTTGATTAATGGTAGAATGTCTGAATGTGACTGACTATATAAAAGAAGCTTATATATGTAAGCAAATAAAACAACAGTGATTTATATTAACATTTCTGTCCATAAAGATTCCTAAATTTACTTCATAAATATATATATGGAATAGTAACAATATATATTTGTCTATGACAAGGAAAACAAGCCAAAGAATGTAGCAAAATAACTAGAGCAGGAGGCTGATAAAAATTGTCAGTGATCACCTGAGCTATTGTAATGTGTAGAAAGGATCTCAAGGGAAGAAAGATATCTTCTCGCCAAAAATATTCATAAGATTTGAAAAATATTCAGTAGACAGGCTTCACAACCATTATCACATAACAGCTTATGCTCATCGATACTTGTATCTTTTGGTGCTGAAACATCTTTTGTTTCATTTGAATAGCAGGTATAAGAAGTAAACCACAATGTGTTTTGAATCTCACATACTTTCTGAATTGGTAGTACAGCTTCCTAGAAGACCTTTCTATTCATGTTGATATTGCAAAAAACCCCAGATAACAGAACATATTTTCATCCTTTCTTGCATCTCCCCACCCAACTCCAGTTCCTGGCACAACCTATTACACACATGAGGACACACATCTCTCCAACTGTTTTATAGCCACCAAATCAATCATTTTCTTGCCTTACAGCAACATGTTCAGCTCAATTTTTTTTTTTCCTTCCCCTGAGGAAAAGCTATCTGTCTAAACAAAAATATGCATCACTTTCATATCATGTAGGTCCACAACCAAGCAGAAGCAATGGACATCTCAACATTGTTATCAATCACCAGCGACAGAAGGATATAACAGCACACTCCTATGGTCATGAAAATAGAGGGAAAATGCTTTACAGGAACAATTTCATAGGTTGCTCACACACATGTTGAAAGAAAATTACAAAAAGGAATTAACTATTGCAAAACATTTAATCCTTGATGGGAAAGTATGAACACAGAGGAATAGGAAGCAGCTCATAACAGAATAAACCAATTTTTCTGCACATACGTATTACTGAATACTTGCATCACACGATTTGATGTGTGACAATTTTTCTCAATCTTTTTAACAGGAAATCTCTGGCAAAAAGAAAAGACAGAAATTAATTTCTGAAAGCACTTTATTGAAATAAATTCCTACTTAATTTCATGGGAAATTCAGATTTTTAAAGAACAACGGAGCTCTGGAGCAGCACTTTCAATACATCAAGAGGGAAAAAACCCTACAGTATCAAAGGCAGTGTTTGACCAGTTTACAAAAAGAGTTCTTGATAGGAACTATATGGCAGAAAAGTGCTGGAATGTGTAACATGGCCCATCTATTTTGTCCAATATTTCTTCCCACAGATACCAAGACAAACAATGGGGAAGAGGGCACATCAAGCTCTTTCCCTAGTAAGAAGCAGAGAAACAGCTGGAGTCAGCAACCAGAACAAGATCAAAATTTCCCAGAGTCCCACAGTTCATATGTAGACTAAGATGTTAATGGTTCCATAACAATTTTTTTAAAAAAAACCCAGTCTCAGAGCAACTTGCCTTCCTAGTTACATTCTTCCTTCTCTGATCTGATGTCCTGGTTCTTGACAATTACATGGTCCATTATCCCTTTAGGCCTGAACCTTGCATTAATTGGAAAGGGAATCACTTCTATCCAGAGAAAGAAAAATAGCTTCTGTGGAGCTGTGAAAGCATTCTGCATATTTTTTGCTACATATTACTCTTCTCAGGACAAATGACATTTTTTCTCTCTCCAAAAAGACTCAGATACTTGCAGCTAGGCATATAAATCACCTTTAGATAAGTTTAGTCTCATTATTATTATTCTAAATGTACAGTTTAAGCAAAGTTGCAAGAAGATAAATACTAAAATTTAAGTTTTAGTAAAATCTTTGTGTCAAAATCATGTTAGATGTGAGCAGTTTGAGGTGCCTTTGAAGTATTGGTGACAGTGAGAGCAAAGTAATATGTAAGTAGCTTAATAAATCTTTAAGGTTTGTCCTCAAAATATTTTGAAAGCATAGTTCAGAACAGGGCTCCATGGAAGAGGATAGCAATTAAATGTAGGAAATTGAGTGGTTCAAAGGGGAAGAAGGACAAGTAGCTTTTTAGGGAGAATTTTGTTTCTCTCTCAAGCACCTCATTTGCCAACAGCACACCATCACCTGCTTGGTGTTTTTGTACAGAGTTTTGCTTGGAGGGATATGATTTGGGCTTCAGTTAGAGAAATTAAAGCTTCATAGTGGAAGAGGAGAAAAAAAACTTTGGGATAACTGTGCTTTTAGGGCAAGATCACCATGACAAAGGAGAGACAAGAAAACCTTTTGTGACTTTGCCTGTGTAAAGCACTGAGAAAGAAAGAGGAAAGAGTGCACAGAGGAACATTAACATTAGAGAACCATATCTCCTGATGAGGTGGGGTTCTTCAGGTCTTGAGGACAGGGACTGTAGGCAATAAATGCAAGCAAAGAATGTTATAATCTGTGTAAAGAGCTCAAGATGAAGTTGCAGACACAGGAAGCATTGGAGGATGCTTGCAATTACACTCTGTGTATCTCTGAAGAAGACAACACAAGGAGTGGGTGGAGAGGGCTGTCAATTGTGTAGGCAGTTTAGGTGGAGGGAGAAAAGTCCAATCTATTTTTTGACTACTGAACCATGAAGGTGGACTACTCCTACAACTTTTGTGAGCACTGTGATGGAACTAGTGCTGAGCAGATGGACACAGATGGCTGCATGTACTTCTCCACTTTATCTGTCACTACATCCTGGGATGACAGCAAGGGAAGGAACTGGAGAGTCTGACCACCTTGTGGCCAGTCTGCTTAGAACAGCCTGCCCATGCCTTCACACAGGTTGTACAAAGCACATGAGTCAGTGATGATCAACACCAATGGCACTGGCACTCTTAGCTGTTCTGTTTGGTGAGGTTTACCACCTTGCAGCAGGCAATCAAAAACATGACCCATGATAACCTACAGGGCCTCACTGGGAGGAGCATTTGGTGCATGACTGTTCTAAAATATCTGGATGACCCACACCTGAAATGAGTAATCAGCATCTGCCATGAGGCAGAGACACTCAGACCCATGCAGGCCAGGAATCCTGGATGTTTTCCTAGCCTCAATCCCAGACAGTGGAGAAGTCAAAGTCTCCAGTATCATAAGACCTGTGGGCATAGACTGTTGCAGTGTCCACAGAGCTTATCGAGTGCCATGCAAAGCTTGTAGGGCAAAGGAGTGGTAACTTTTGGGGTTCATAAGCTGATAAGAGACTTATAAAGAACACCAGACAGGAGCATATATCCCCTAGAAATCTACTGTGCAATTGTGGCTGATGTCCTTGGAAAATGTACACACATCTTCCTTGACTTTGTTGATGAAACCTGGTCATGGGTGACTGATCTCACTCTTCATGCTAAGGACATGGAGGGTCAGCATCACATTGCCCACTGACTTTCCAGATCCTGTGAAAGCTAGAGATTTATGTGGGACAACAAGCACAGGAGGTTATGGGTATGAGTAAAGATGATCCTGTTTTGGTAGACAATATATTTGCTGCATGCAGCAGCATTCTCTCAGCTGTCTCCAAGCCACGGCTGTTGAAATAGTCAAAGTATCTTTTTTTTCTCCTCTCACATCTTTCCAGGAAACAGTATAAAACAACATGAACCAGAGATTGCTGGTGAAAATGGTAGCTGTCTTCATAGAAGAGATGATTGCATCAAGAACTATTCTTTCTAATTTGTCATGAATTTGAACTAATAATATACTTTATTTTCTAGAAATCACTCTCTTTAAGTGTTTGACACAGTCTATGGAAATATAATTTCTGAATGACACTTCAGTTTCGAATCTAGATGCGTAAAATAAATTTTGGAGTCAGAAGAGGCTATTATGAGTCTAGCTGAACACCCTGCTTTATACATTTAATATAAGCCTTTTTTTTCTTTCAGTTTGTTTAGGGTTGGGGGGGGGGGGTTGGGGGGTGTGGAGGTGTGGTGGGTGGTTCTTCCTTCCTCTCCCTCCCAGTATTTATCCCATGGCATCTACTTGGTACTTAGAAGATCTTCAAGGAATTTACCCAATCTTGATCTAAACTATGGATATAGATAATGGAATCCCACTGCATTCCCCATGAAAGCTGTTGATCAGTTAACGAACCTTGCTATTAAAGCTTTTCTGTTTATTTCTACCAAAAAAAAGTCTTTTTTTTCTTTCAAAAGTAGATCCTGTTATTTTTTCTATGAGATCAAAGTATAGTCTAATACTAAAAAACTCTTTTGCATGTAGGTATGTAAAGACCAAGATCAAGTAGAATTTTAACTTTGTCTTTGGTAAACAAAATGGATTAAAGTTCTGTAAGATATTTTTTCCTGACCTCAAATCATTATTGTAGCTCTTTCCCGAATCCTCTAATTTGTTATCATCCTTCTTGAAGATTGTACAATTTTGTAGTAAGGACCACATTAATCCCAAATTTATTACATCCTTACTCCTGCTCAATATTACTTTGCCAATATTTTGACATGTTTGCTTCTGGTAACAGTGCAGAACTTAGCCAGAGTTCTGAAGAGTGCACAAACTGGCTACCTTCTGACATAGAGAGCACCTTTACCCCACCTAATAAAACTGGTTTCCTGTTTCACTTTTTAGGTTTTCTTTGCTTAATGTTTTGATGTTTTTTGTTTAGATTCTTAACTTTCTAGTTAAGAAAATTTTAATAAATATAGAAAGAGGAAAAAACGTAGAGGATATCAAGTCTTATTTGCCTTTCTACTTGTTAGAGCACGCTCTGACTGAAGTGAAAACATTCTTTTATCACTTAAGCATTTCAGTCTTCTCTTAAAAGATACACTAAAAATGTAAATCACATTCTCTTCATCTACTTTTAGACTAGGCAAAGTGCGGTACTCTCATCCGAGCAGCACTGCATTGATAACAAAAAATTTCAACAAGAAAAGGTCACTATCTATCAAAGTCACTTTCTGATTTTCTGTGTCATTGTAGAAAAATGAATGAAACATCATTAGTAAAATATGGCAAAGAAGCACAGTGACCAAAACAAAATCCTTTCCTTGAGCAACAGACCATACCTTGGCCAGAACTATTTAGCTGCTTTTAGTGCAAAGAGAAGTAAACAGGGATTTTTTACTTTATATCAAGAATGTCATGAAGATTAAAAACTTGATTTGACCCAAGACCTTGAGCAGAAAGGAGTCTTGTTTATTCTTTCTTGCCTAGTGTTTCTCTGCCCTTGCGTTCTGCCTTTGGGCACTGAATAAAAATAAGAGAGATTTGTCCACCTGGGTGTCAGCACTGGCACACAGATGACAAGACAGAAAACCACGACCAGAAAGTACATGAGAGTGTCTTGTTTGTTTCTTTTAAAGCCCCGTATGAGTTTTACCAAGGGACATAGGACATGGTATCTTGGTATAAATCATATGTAAAATTGGTATTAAAGTTTAGTTGTTCACTATTTTAGTTCTTAGGAAAGAAATTACTTTTCACTGTTCTGGGGGGAAGCTCTTCTGTACGCTTTTGCTTAGAAGGAGACCAGGTATGCAAAAGCTTTCTACTACTGATAGATAAAATCTATCAATATAAGACATAAACAGTAATTACACAAGACCATGTACAACTAATCAAGATAGTCTTACTCCAGGATAAGTTTCAGATTTTCCACACAGAAATTCAGTCCTTCTAGCTAATTAATGTCAAAAATGTTCGGACTGTTGACACAGAAAACTTGTAAACATATTCATCTGTGTTTCAAAAGAGGACATGGACAGCCTGACTGAGAGGTGTGAAAATATGATTTGCCAGCTAAGTGAAGATCCAGCTATACCTGTGTGATCTAGTTACCCTTTTGGATTATATTTGTAGTTAATAGCATTTCAGTGGGGAAATCATCAGTCCTTCACAGACCTTGGCTGTCTCACAGCATGTGTCCAACTCTATCATGAGATCCCAGTGTAATTTACACTTTTTCATGGAAATTTTTTACAACATGACTGTTAGGTGTTGGAAATGTGAGAAAAGCAAAACAGTGAGAAATCCGTAAAACACACATTTCCTTGACACAGGGCATCCAGAGCAAGCATAAGATGGGATGGAGGTCCATTGATTTATGTTTGTCGTAGCACCAAGGAGGAATGTGAAGGCTGTGTGGTCCCATTCTTTCACTCAAGGACAGATTTATCTCCTGCTCTTTACAGTAGCCTGCCAGTCTTGTTCCCCATCCTCACTTTTTTTTCTCACAAAACCCAGCTGCACCCCTCGCATCAAGCCGACCTTGTTTCTCACCCTCCCTTTTCTCCTACAAAACCCAGCTGTACCCCTGGTACGAAAGAATGTACTGTGTTGTTACTCAAAAGATAATGGCTTGACTACAGTCCCACCCACTAACACATACAAAGATAAAAACCACCCCAAGTTTTTACCAACTTGGAGGGATGATAATCCAATATCAAATCAGAAGGACAGATCAACAGATTTGTGCTCTCGTCCCCCCCCAGAAGGGATGCCTTTTGGTAAGATTTCCTCAGCTACACCGAGTGTATACCCAGGAATTTAACGTGTATGATTGCAATCCTTTTTCTTTTGTGTAGTGTTATATAGCCAACCTGCAGTTGTGCGTTTATGGTAGGCAATCTTAAAGATTCTGTAAATGTTGCATGAAAATAAACCATACTATTTGTGAATCTCACTGCTTCTCTTGAATGCAACTAGATTTACAGTGTATGGGCTGTTTGGGCTGGGTCAGACCTATAGTTATGGTCCCAACTGACATACCTATTAAGAGATAAGTCCAGCTGCCCCTAGACCCTCTAATCTTTGAGGACCGGCTAGAAGGCAAGGAGATTTATCTCTTACCAAATTTATTCTCACTCTAAATGCAACAATGACTGATATATATAAACACATATATATGCATCTATATAAATATAAGCTAAAGAAGAATGTACTGTGTGACTCTTATTTTAACTATAGCATACATTTCTAGCACTTTCTAATTAGTGACAATGAATAAATAAAAATAATAAAAATAATAATTTATACATAGCACTATAAATAATAAAATAATAACTAATAGCAGGCCAATAATAAGGTAAAATAAAATTATGAAGTGTTAACTTGCAGTTTTTAAAGTATTTTATTATTTTGCAGCACATAACAGAATACATAAGAATTAAAAATTCCTTCTAGATTTTTATAGTAATTTAAAATAATGTAATTAAACAGGTGAAAATAATTTTAATAGTCTAATATTGCCTCTTTATTTCATTGGGTTTTTTCGGCATCTTCAGTGCTGGATAGCTCACCCCTGAAAGAAAGCCACAGAAACAAGGATGCAGTACTGTATAGCTGTGTCATCCTAAATAATCTTCCGTTAGGTTCAGAATCCTGTAAAGCTCATAGTAAAATATTCATTTGACACTCAGAATTGTTACTGTTTGACATGTTCAGGAACTGGTGTTTGATAAATACTCCAAATGGGTATTTTTAGGGAAGACTGAAGATCATATTTCCCCTTGTGCTGAGAAATAGCTCACCTATTTTGAGTATTCTAAGAATGTTTATACTCAATTGCCAAGAGGATAGGCAATAGCCACACTTAGCACAAAACCACTTTGTTTCTCAAAAGATCTTGAAAGAGGACAAAAGGACTGTGTAGCCAGTGTCATGGTATAAGAGGGAAGAGCTGAGAGACAATAGCAGTTTTATCTTCTTACCATTGCACCTTGTGGGGCAAGGTAAGATGAAGTGAAGACAGAAAACAGGGAATCACTTCATGAGTAATTCAGTGGGTTTTGTTAGCAACAGCAGCACTTCTATGAATGGACAAGCTTTACAATCCACTGTGGAAAGTGATACACAACACTTTAGTTGTCTAAATAAAATTGCAGGTTTCTTTTCATAGAGCTCTTCCAAAGTAGCTTATGTTTACACTGGTAAATTCTAATACTTTTGTTATATATTTTACAGAAAAATCCTAGAGCAGTTAAAATAAGCAGGAATTTAGTCGCTGATCTCAATTGAGTTTGGACACACCTTTTAATATTTTAAGGTAAAAAAGGCAGTGTGGTCCCTGTAAAGGAGTAGAAACCAATCACCTTCAATAGACCATTATTAAGGTTTAACTGTTTAATTGACTAGAGCAATCTTAATCACAAGAACAATTGATACTATAAAAGAATGAAAATACATCAGAAGAGTAACTGTAAAATATAGGGAAGACATTGTGGAGTTCATAGAAGATTAAGAAATCACCATGGCTGAAGTGGAAGGCTAAAAATGACAAGGATATCAGAGGCAGTGTGGGAGGGACTATTCCTTCATCTATTGCCAAAGTAAAAAAAAAAAAAAAAAAACAAAAAAAAACCAGCGGTTCTATTTTAGTTCATCTTTATGTGAACAAACATTGAAAGACCATGAGGTGCACATGGAAAAAGGGACCCGTAAATAAAATTGCAAGAAACAATACACATTTTTTTAAAAGAAAGTAAATCAGCTAAAAAAAATTCAATTAAATTTTTTTCATAACATATTTAGTTACAATAAAGGAATTTCTGCCATCTATCTTTGCTTTGTAGAAGCATTAGGAAACCTTGATATGACAAAATAGCAGAATACAAATTCAACATCCATTTGCAAGTCTCATTGCTTACCACATCTGATAATACAGGAAATTCATAGCTGTATCTATAATATCCAAAATGAAAGCATAAGCAAATGAATTTTAAAAACATATAATTCAAGCACTCTAAAATTATTATAATTTTATTACCTTACAGAATTTTGTGGAAAGCATTACTTGATGCCTTAAACATTTGATTTTGTCAATAGTTACAACTGAGGTTGTGCTCTCATTATACATTTTCATGTAATTCTTATTTTTCTTAGATCATTAGGGAAGGCTGTGAAATACAGGAATCCATCATACATGTTTTCTTCAGCATCAGTCTATTGTTGAGCATTTATTAAAGAAATCTAGCACAGGCTTGAACAGAAGGCTTAAGACACAAAAAGAATCCTACACAGAAATGCATAGTACATATAGGTGCATATATAACGTAATACATACTTATACGTTATGTAAACGAGAGAAATACTACTAAAACATTTATTGTTTACATGCTCCACCCACCCCCTATATATGCACACATGCACAAACTGGAGAGTTATGGTCCATGAATGTAACATACTGGAAAACAGAAAAATGTATTACAGATAGATGCAGCCACCAAAGCTGGTGAGACTCATCCAGTGAAGCAGGACTTGGCACAAATTATCAGATTTCCTGGAACATAAACAAGCTGCTGGGCTTATTCCAGACTCTCTTTTAAAATATGTTCTTCCATTTCTTTCTGCATCTGATCTCTATTGCATTTCTGTTTAGAAATTCAAATGCATATATCTTAACCTTGGCTGTACCAGTGTCATTTGCAGGAGTGAGAATATGTCTATTCTCACATAGCAGATTCTCACAGACTGAATACTCATCTATATCAGTATACCTTCGAATGCTTTAGCACATTAGCATGACTGAATAGACAGAGTAGATCTGGTGTATTAAAAGCAGTTGTTGAATACCATACAGTGATAGTCTTTACAGTCATCTTTGAGATCACAGATTACACTCAGGAGGAAAATATAATGGAGCATCGGAAAAGGCAAGAGTACCTTTAAGCATTATAGGAATTATGTTGACACCACATTGTAGTTCTGAGCAAAATTCAATCTTCACCTTTGGTTATTCAAAGTCATTGATTAAATTGTTTCTCTGCTAAAGAACTTGCTTGTAATTCCAGTAGTGCTTGGAATGAATACTCCCATCAAATCTAGTGACTCCTCATGAAAGCTTGTTCACTATGATAATACACAGTTCCCTTAGTCTGGCCCAAAACAACTGTGTATTATAGGTTATTAGAACTGATCAAACATAAATCCTGCCCAGTAATTGCTGATGAAAAGATTCTTTCTAATATATCTTAAATTATATAAAACATATATGTGTGTATATATATAATTATGTAATATATATATGTACATAGTTGTTTTTATTGGATCAGTTTTTCAGAGTTTCATTGGTTTTGCCCAGATTCATCAGAATGTCTTCCATTTGAGTGCAAACTAATCACTTTATTGGAGAAACAGCTAAACCGTGGCTCATGAGTGGCACATACAGTTTTCTGAGCAGCTCTGGTGCACCTTTCAAAGTAAAATTCAGAGCAAAATTTATCTAGCTTACCTTACCCACCAGCTCCCCATTATAAAACATGCTAACACTTTATTGGGTTTGGATGAGAAATTTAAGTTGGATTTCAAGAAATGTGGGGCCTGGATGCTCAGTTAGTCAGGGCTGTCAAGCCTTTCAGCTTTATAGTCAGGACTTATAAGCCTATAAGCATTGCCCTTGGGAAGAGTAATGTCTCTGTCATAAGGTAGTATTCACAACTGGGATTTTGTGTGTGCGATATTACACTGGCAAACTTGCTCAGCAGACACTAAGACCAGCAAAATAGGTGACTTTAAGGCACCATTGGGCTATATTTTCAGTGCTGTACACCAGGTGAGAGGCAACTATTAGCATTCATTCCACAGCTAAACTCATAATATTTGCATATCAACTCATCATAACCCCCTTGCCTCCAGCAGGACTACATCATTTAAATTAGTTTATCGCGCTGCCTACATAAGAACAGAACACCCACTTCTTAGACTACATCTAAACTCTTTTCCTGGTGAAAACTGATGCTCTGACATCTATTCACAGGACAATTCAATCATCAGTCATATGGCAGAATCATCTTCTTTGACTAACAGTAAAACTACATTTATTTGCATTATTGTCAATATTTTGCTACTAAGCACTGAGCCAATTCATCATGTGACATCTCCCCTCTTGGGTTAGGCTGGTAATTTAGATTAACTAAATGAAACTTAGTTGGTGAGAAGGAGGATGTAATAGCAGAAATTCCCTCACACATCATACTGTGTCTAGAGCTCTAGAGCCTAGTTGATATATTATTAGAAAAACGTAAAGCCAAAATAAATCAATGCATGATGTACTGCAAACTACAATTCTTTTCTTGCTGTTATCTACATTATATTTCAGAAGCCCAAATTCAAATCTTATAAAATTATAAACCAGTCACAAAGAATTGATGTGTGTGTGTATATATATATATATATGATACTGATGTATCATATTTTAACTTTATTCAGTATCTTTTGTAGAGAGTATCCTTTTTTTTTTTTTCTTTTGGTCACAGAAGTTACAATAAGAATGTTACTGAATAAAGGAATTTTTCTATGATTTCTTAGAAGAAATCCAAATAGATATTTGCACGTCTGAAAGCATATAAATGTAATGAGATAAAATGTACAATGATAGTGACCATCTTATTTCCTTTCTGTAATTTGTCACAGAATCTTGTGGTAATCGTTGGTAAAGTGAATCAGTAGAGGAAACATTTTTGAAAACGTAAAGAAAACAAGTGGCAACACATACACACAAAAAAGTGTATTGTCAGGGCAGACAATATCTGAAATCAACTGTACATCTGTACTCTAATTCAGCCTCATTACTTCTAATTAACAGGTCTGTCTTCACAGAATCACAGAATCATTCCGGTGGGAAAGGCCCTTGGGATCATCGAGTCCAACCATCAGCCCTACTCTACAAAGTTCTCCCCTTCACCACATCCCCCAACATCTCATCTAAATGACCCTTAAACACATCCAGGGGTGGTGACTCCACCACCTCCCTGGGCAGCATATTCCACTGTCTGACCACTCTTCCTGTGAAAATTTTTTTCCTAATGTCCAGTCTAAACCTCCCCTGTTGGAGTTTAAAGCCATTCCCTCTTGTTCTGTCATTAATCACCTGTGAGAAGAGACCAGCACCAGCCTCTCTACAATGTCCTTTCAGGTAGTTGTAGAGAGTGATGAGGTCTCCCCTCAGATTTTCTTCCTTAAACTAAACAGTCCCAGCTCCTTCAATCTCTCCTCATAGGATTTATTCTCCAGGTCCTTTACCAGCTTTGTTGCCCTCCTCTGCACTCCCTCCTGCACCTCAATATCTCTCTCGTATTGAGGTGCCCAAAACTGGACACAATACTCCAGGTGTGGCCTCACCAGTGCAGAGTACGGGGGGACTGTCACCTCCCTACTTCTGCTGGTCACACTGTTTCTGATACAAGCCAGGATGCCGTTGGCTTTCTTGGCCACCTGGGCACACTGCTGGCTCATGTTCAGCTGCTTGTCAATTAGAACCCCCAGATCCTTCTCTTCCACACAGCTCCAGCCACACCTCCCCAAGCCTGTAGCAATGCATGGGGTTGCTGTGGCCCAAGTACAGGACCTGGCACTTGGCCTTGTTGAATCTCATCCTGTTGATGTTGGCCCACCGATCCAATCTATCCAAGTCTCTCTGTAGAGCCTCCCTATCCTCATGCAGATCGACGCTCCCAGTTAACTTGGTGTCATCTGCAAATTTACTAATGATACACTCTATGTCCTTATCAAGATGGTCAATAAAGATGTTGAACAGAAATGCTCCTACTTCGACACTCCTTCTTTAAACTGTGAAGTACTTCTTAAATCTTTTAACATATGGTATGGCATATACCTTAACACAATTTTTCTTAATATTTTAGAGGTCACTTACAAGAAACTCATAGGAACATTGGAAATTAACTTGGAAGGTGTCATCACCACATGAAACCACTTCTAATACAGATGTGGCAGAGAAGGGAGAGAAAATGGAGACGATGCATATAAAATGCACATAGAAATTAAAAGCATCTGTGAAAAAAAAAAGGTTATTTTCAAGGTAGAAAGCTCATGTTGTTCTTTTCTCCATCTAATAAATACATATCTTCCATGAATTTACCATGCTCTAATAGTCTGCTTCTTGCTCTTCTGTTCTTCTTGGGAGACAACTCTAACTCCATGCTGATTAACACTAGAAGCTGTCTCCTAAACTGTACCCCGCACTTGTTCAGGGCCATTTTACACCAACATTTATGCTGATACTATCATTAGACTTACACAACTCTTCTCCCACCACCCAGACAGAGGTCTCCCCTAATGTTTTGAGAGATGAGATCAAATCCACTTAGCTTGCTGAGCAATATTCATTTCCAAATGCCAAAATGTTAATTAAAGACCTAAGGAGACTGTCATTCACAGGCAAGGACAACACAATTATCAGTTTAAACCTCTCTTGTGTCTAATATTTAAGAAAAACATCATCTCTTTGAGAAAGACAAATATCATAAGACACATTTGTCTTTCATTGACAATGTTTATCCTTGAACAGAATTTATCTAATCTATTTTGATCCAAAGATTGCACCATGTCCTCAGCCCAAATCAAGCTAAACACCAACCACAGTGCACAGATAGAAGGTTACATCCTTCAAACTTCTTTCATGTGGAAATAGCATTTTAGTCAATAGAAGTTCAGGATGTAGCCTCAGATTTTCAGAAGCACTGTGCCCTGTTACAGCTCTGGTCCTATCTGCAACCAGTAGTACAACTAAACTTGTGACATAGTAACATCCTAGCAGAACTAGTTATTCTTCACATTGACCAACTTTCTGCTTCCAGGAACTTTGTTATGATGTAAATAGGACAACCTATTTCCCGAAGAGTTTGCCAT
Source organism: Otus sunia (assembly GCA_010365825.1). NCBI lineage: Eukaryota > Metazoa > Chordata > Aves > Strigiformes > Strigidae > Otus > Otus sunia. The sequence goes on along the minus strand of ML997986.1, from coordinate 50,809 downwards.
CCCACCTGCTCTTTCCTAGTAATTTTCTCTTACAGAGAAAGGATGAAGGCATTATTCTGGCATATCTCTCAGAAAATTCAACTTGTGTTTCTGTAGGTTGCTATGTAACAGTAGAAACAAATAGAACACATTCTCTCATGTCTTGTGGTTCCAGTAGTCCTCTGTGATATACAATATACTCATATTAACACCTACAATGTAAAACATGGCAAGCAGGCAGATTTAAGGAAAATATACCCTGAGAATACTATTGCTTTGAAAACTGGGACTTTGTTTCACTCTGAGTTCATAGAAGCAAAACATGGCTGGAACACATGATAGGTCTTATGATAGCACAGAAGATCAGTTCAAGGCATGGCACATTTTACTTCTATATTAGTCCTAAAAACAAGTGAGTTTAGGCTAAGACTTTATGTTGGCCCTCCATCTAAAGGGACATTTCACTTATAGTCTATAATACTGACATTCAGCTTCCAGAAACGTGTTGTAATCTGTCAAAATCTGATTTTCTTTTTCTTCTACTGCTTTAGATGTCTTTTTCACATATTAGAAGACACATTTCTATCTTGGTTGGACAGGAGATACAAGTGGCACTGGGAAATTCACATAATCTCCTCTATAGGTCCTGGAATATCTAGTGGTTTTGATAGTACCCCATCTCCAGAAGTTAGTAAGAATATATATAAGATAATATCTTAAATCCTTAGGGATTAAATGAAAGTTTGATAATGTGACTTGAGGCTGAAAATACAGAATAAAGAAGATGCAACTTGAGACTGAAATTACAGAATAAAGAACACTCAAAGAACAAATTTTTCCTTGTCCTTTTCTTGAACTTTCAGGATTTTCTTTATACTGACTAATGTTTTTTGAAGCCTTAGAACTGGCAAAACTAAACCACTTCAGAGCATCAGAAATATTTTGAACATGGGCGGATAAGTTATCACAACTTCAGCAAATATCAGGATATACACTTTATTTGCAAGCAAAATATGAGCTTTTTTGTTCTGAACAGAGCTCAGTTATGAAGTACATCTTTTGGTGATATTAAGTTTTGTTCCAGAAGAGTCCCAAGAGCTACCTCCACAACATAGTGCGATCATAAGATTATCAGACCAGAGTAAAAATACTGTGAATTATCCATTGCAATCATAATGATTCAATATAGATGGTAGTTAGGAAGACTGCCAGATCACTTTATGATATTTTGGGCCATAACCTGTTCTATGCCACTTGTTCCTAGCACCTATGATTAAGACAGTGTCCTGAAAGCTGGAGGATTCCAATTAAAGTATATTGCACTTCAGCAGTCTTTGGTGACATATATTCCTGTGAGGTTATTGCAAATTACAGCACTAATTTTATTGCAACTCTCAAGGCTGTCCAACTACACAAGCAATTTCCTGTTCTCATCTCAGTTGCAGAAATAAACTGTTTCTTTGCATGTGAAAAGTGAGAGGGATTAAATCCTATGCCTCAGAAGAACCATAACGGAAGAAACAAGCCAGATGTTCATCTGCTGTAGAGTGCTGGAGTTTGACAGCTACTTCAGGTAGTGAGGGAGGCTGACAACTACAGACTGCATTACTGGAAAGGATGATGTAAATGGCCAGGTCCTCCCAGTGTCTTTGGTGTGAGTGGTTACATATGCCTCTAGAGACTAATGTCTTACTGTATACTCCCTGAACTGGGTTGCTGCTGCTGGGAAAAAAAAAAAAAAAGCAACGTAGGATAGTTAGATATAACACACCAACACTTTCATTTACTTAGCAAAAGTACAGAGACAGCACTACCATCAAACTGAGACACATCTTCAAAACAGAAAGACATGCATGAAATGGAAAGAAATTAAATGGAAGAAGTGAAAATGGAAAGAAATGCATGATTCCACCTATAATGCATAATCCTTTCACCTTGTGATGTCTTATAATATCACCCTCTCCATATATTTCACTTGTATAAATAAATCAAACACCGAACAAATGAATTACAAACATACTTGAAGTTACATATTTACTACCCTAATAGCTTTTGAGATCAACATTTGATTGCTTTCCTATATGCAGAAGGACAGCAGTTTGATAATCAGCAGTGAGCACGTCAGCTCTAAGCTCCTGTTACAGCTCCAATTTACCAAGTAATGAAAACATTAAATTCTGAGTAATCAGTGTAGATTTTACACATAAATCCTTTCCTCATATCCTCTTCTTTCAGAGGAAGATGTTGATTTTTATGGCTGCAAAAAATGAAGGCTAGAATTGTTGAGTGCTGGAGACATCAAGCCATCAGATCACTCCTTTTTATAAGCTGTTTCAGTGGCCAGAGTGAGAACGTTATTTCATAATAAAAGAGAGTATTCATGGTCTAAACCCACAAACTTCCTGGTGATAAAAAACTGGAAAGAAACTTTAAGATTGAGCTTTGTATATTTAATCTGTATTTTAGTTGACTAATTTATATATTTGATCACATATGCTTTGTCTATATAATTGCAAAAATATGCCAGGAAATGAAGATCTGCACTTATTATGCTAGATTCAAAACTAGTGTTTATTCTCCTGCTGTTGCACTGGTACCAGAGCTCATTATTCTCAGTCGTTGACAGAAGATTACTGAAACAGGTTCTCACTGTCCATCACTGACAATTAAAAGAACATTTCTTCTTGAACTGATATCAATAACACTACCACAATGTTAGCTACAGTGCTGCAGCACCTCAGGTTGGGGGAAAATGTTTATAATGTCTAATCTGTTCATCACACCATATCTGAGAACAAAGCCTAGAAGAAATCTTATTTATGATGTTGGGTAGTTCTGTTTCCAAATCACAGAGGCTAAACATGAATGATATTTAAAAGAACAGAAAACATTTCAAATTTGATGTTGTGTAAAATTACAAATGAAGTAAACTGTTGTAAATTAAAATATCTTACTTGCATTCTTAGCTGAAATTTACAATGAGCACTTAGCAAGAATAGAGAAATACGGAACTCTTAACACACAGAGAGAACATCAACAGCAGATTGCCTTTAGGGAATGCTTCCTTAACCTCCTTACTTTCCTATCAGAAAAAATTATAATCTATGATACTCCCTTGTGGAATGTAATCTTTCAGCCCATGTGGCCAAACAATACAAGAAAAGCTTTACCAACATGCCATTTTCATGCAGATTTACTACATTTTTATTTGCAGCATAAAATGCAGAGTAAAATCAACTGCTCTCTGCTGGGCACAGAGTTGGTTAAAAATAATGTTCAGGATTAAACTAGTGGACACAGCAAGGGTAGAGTATTTGTTTATTTTATGTTTTTTATCTACCAAACTTTCAATTTTCCTGCACTAGTATGACTTATTTTGTAGCCTGGGAAAGTCTAATGTGATTCCTTCAGAAGCTAGTCAACTTCACTCCTGTGTAAGGGGTCACTTAAGAGGAATAAAACCCACAATATCCTCTGAAAACCTGGCTGCACTGTGTCTTTATTACATTACAAGACAGTTTTGTTCTTGTAATAAAGAACATGGTTCATTAATCAAGCCCTAGTGTTTTTCTCTGAGTCATATGAGTTAGCAAATTCCATCTGTATTACTAATATGTAAGATTTGTTTAACCAGAAGATCTTTGTTTAATCAAATTAGTCACTCTCTGCTGTATCAGTGCTGGCATACTGTAGCACTATAATTACTTTTAATGAATTTTCTATTTTGTGGGGGGAGGAAGGGGAGCTTGATTTTAAAAATCCATTGCATGTTTTATCTCATACTACTAAGTGCTATTTAAGAAGGAAGTACGATATCAATGGAAAGAAACATATTGAAAAATTAGGGGATAATAATTAGTACAGTAAAATGTAAATGTCATGAAAAAAATTAGAAGACAGATTCTATGTTGTTGCAGTGGGAATCATTATATCAATGTGCAGATGTTTTTTTTGTTAAATCAGAGGAATGTGGATAAAATATCCAGGAAGAGGATACTATGTAAAGCTATTGTCATGTTACAATGTTCTTTTTAAGTTTTCTAACAAATTTTAAGTTGTCTCATAAAATGATATGCTAGGAAATTAAAATCTCTAACCATGAGTAATAGAAAAAATTTTTAGAAGTAAATTCACAAGTAAGAGAAAAGTATAAACTTGACTGATGAGACACACATACAGATGCTGCACCAGTATTATTTCTGGATTTTCTAGCCCATCTGCCTCTGCTGATTTGTCTCTTCAACTCGATTGCATTAATGTGAACTAGGTTTTAGAAAAAGAATTATTATTAAGTTACCAAAAAAGACTCAAACAAACAAAACCATCACAGAAATCTAAGTACATGTAATCTACCAGTCCTATCAACAATATATGTAACTAAAATCTTATCTAGGACACATCTTCTTTCAAGTGTTACATTCAGTTTTTATTGCTCTGAAAGGAAACAAATAGGTGTTTTTTTCTTCTCATCATGTTTAAGCCTAAAAAAGATATTATCCTCCCCTGCTGATTCTGTGCAGTCTTTATATACTATGTATTGCAAAGTCTGTGTTTTTACACTGGGTGATTCTCTGATGTAGAAGTCTGTACTCAAGGTCCAAACCAAACTACCACTTCCACTAAAGTTCAGTGAGTTCACTGTATGCTAGAATTGACATATCCTTGCAGATTTTGAGGATGTATTTAATCAAAAATGTTAGCAGGACAGTCTGGATTTTATGTAGAATAGGGGATTGCCTTAAAATGCCTTCCAGTTTATTCTTCCCCTTGAGGGATTTGGCTTTTAGATGTTCATTGTAGAGCTGACATAACTGGTGAAAAAGTTGGAAACTGCAAGAGTAAACTGAGCATCAAATGAACACCCCAGGACCTGGGAAGGTCTTCAGTGTCTATCAAAACTCTGGTATTAACTTCTCATCTGAAAGGCAGAAAAAGGGGGAAGAAGCATAACCATTTCATGTATTTTTTTAGAGGGAATGAAAAAGGAAAACACTTTTGCAATATTATTCCGATGCTGCTATCTGATCTACACAGATCAGAGTTCCCTCATATGTTGAAGTTCATAAGCTATTTTAAATTCCAGCATGGTCCTTGGACCATGGCAATGTAAAATCCCTGTATATGGAGGACAGACTGGGCAGACTGTTCCTCTGGACTGACTAAAAAGCACAGTAGTACTGCTTTACAGCTTAGTTTTAAAGAATTCTTAGTTTGCATGCAGTTTAGAATTGTTTGTAGCTGTCTGTACAGTTTGTGAGTTTTTTCCCCTCTGTTAGTAGGTTCACAATTTCTATTTTTCTTTTTCTTAAATTACAGACAGAAGAACTGTGAGAACAGTTTAAAATATGTGTAGTTCTCAAAGGATGCTTACTCCTTGTAAATTGACTTAATTCTATATAAATAACAAAAAATCATGTTAAGTGCTCGCATTTTGAAATAAGACTTTTGCTAAAGCATGTAGTTTCCAGTTAATTCTCTTAACTGGCTGATATTTTAACTTTATAGATTTTAATTTTTCAGGGAAATACTGGCACAGAATAAAATGTGAATTATTTTTCATTTGGATCCATGCCTAAGGTCATCATCTCTAATTCCATAATTAGGGTCATGATGAAGGAGGTGAAAATCAAATAGAAAACAGAACACTCAGATTACTACATTAAGGCAATAAATTTATTATTTCAGTGAAAGGAAGAGCCTATTTCTGTCCTTAATGATGGCTAGAACCTCTGGAGATCCTTTACCAAGACTGGTTCAGTAGACAGAGTAAAACACATTAAGTATCAGAGAGGACACCCTTGTAGAAATAGTAACTCATAGTGAGCTCTTCAGACAAAGCAATTCAGCTATAAAAATTCAGAGCAGATTGAGGAAATGTGTTAGTGTGCAGAAAACCATTTGAAATTGAAGTTTCCTGTAGTAAAAATAAAGTAATTCAATCAATTAATGTGTTTTGCATCTAGTCCCTGCAGCTTGCTTTTATTCCTTTGATGTGATGAATGATTCTGCGTTTACTGAATATTGTGATGTAGATGCTTTTCTTCTTGAAGAACATTGGGTGGTTAGCACACGTTAGTCAAAGCCACATCCAACCTATTTGATGTTATTCACACCAGTACTTTATTGTCGTGGTTATTATAGCAGCAATGACGATCTTCATGATTATTACCCTTTTTACCTACATGAAACCATGGTGGATGTTATGCAATTCTTGCTCAAAGCTCTAAACCTAAAATAAGTAAATAAATGACTAAATAATTACATCTGTTAAATTTCCTGCTAAAATCCTTCAACTCCTAGGAATTATCTCTATGACTGACTTTCTTCTCCAAACTGAATTGTACATTTTTCTCTTGAATCATCTGTGGAACATGCAGCGGCAGTGACAGCCAGCTCACAGCAAGAGAATAATCTCACTCTCCACAGTACAATACAACACAGACAATTGCTGGACTTCTCAGAAGCAGCCAGACAACATGGTTATACTGTTCCTGGTACCAAAACTAGTTCATTTTTCACTAGCTTAGCTGTCTTTGAATGGTTTTGTTATCCTCATTGCAGACTGTGCAAGTTCTTCAAAAAATCAATACATATGTAGAGATGAATAATAATCAGATGTGGAAATTGATTTGCTGAATAACTGCCTCTAAGGAATTCTTGACTGAACAGGATGCATTGACAGGTCATTTAACCTGGTTTTGGTGGAGTTTCGTGTATAAAGCAGGGATAATGACAGAGTAGTTGCAAGGGGTTTTTTTCATTGATTCCAGAATGTTTAAAAAACTTAAAGTGAAAAATTTTGTTAGCAATAATAACTCTGACCCATTTCAGAGTCAGTTTAGGCTGTATGAGGATTCCTCACATTTTTATGTCCCATCTGTAGCGTATTAATAGTGAGGGGAAAAAGACCAAACTATTAGGATGAGTGCCTTTTTGCCTCAGTGTGAGAAACCTGAGCATTCTCTTCTGTAATTACTGTTAAAGAAGTAACTTTAAGGAAGTATTCTGATATCATATTTTCTCAGGATTTCATCAAGCCAATTTACAATCTACCTTTCAATAATACTCCTTACATTATTTTATACCCAAACAGTAGTTCACCTCTATCCATCTTAATAGACATTCAACTCAACCTATAAAATTAATTAACTTTTACAATATTTAGACATTAGTTTAGACATCCTTAGACCTTGAAATCAGAGACATTAGCCAAGTCAAATGATTTTACAGGCAGTTTGGTTAATAGGGCTATAATCTAGCCATAACAAGTCCTTTGGGCATGGGCCAAGGTAAAAATTTTTAATATGCTTCCTTCCTCTGTTTATAGCTGACTCAGAACTTTGGAAGAAAAAAAAAATTCTCTCAAACTTAGAGGAAAAAAGACATGACAGTGAGAATCTGGATTGATTTATTTTGCAAATGTTCTTGTTTTTTTCTGTGGCCTTGTATGAAAATTTTACATTAATGAACTTTTATCAGTTTGAGAGACAGCACTCTTCTACGAATTAAAACCTCTTTAGATATTTGACAGTAACTCCTAAATTACTTGTCTGCTTCATTATTTGAAGGTTTCAGGTGTTAAATCTAGGATATGATAAATGATAAGGACGAGGTAATAGGCACAGATTAAAAAGACAAGATATTCCATCTGAAAAGAAAAAAATAAATTACTGTGAGGATGGTCAAACACTGGCACAGATTAACCAAATTGTGGACTCTCTAACCTTGAAGCTATTCAAAGCCTGACTGGACACAGTCCTTGGCAAATTGTTCTAGCTGTCCCTTACTGACCAGGGAGTTTGACTAGATGACTTTAAGAGATGCCTTTCAACTTCATCTGATTCTCTGTTAAAAATAGGATTGGATTGGTTTTACTTAATAAACCCTGAAACTGCATTTTCACCTAATTGAATAACAGGAGGAAAAAATCAGACTGAAACACAGAAACTCTATGCCTGAAATCCACATTTTTAATTTAGGGCTGTATTTCTCAAGTGTAACGGTAGGCAAACTCCACTATGAATTAGTAGATAGATATGTCTACATAGTATTTCACAAGCATCACAAAGTTGTCCAATATTCATATTGCTTGGGTGTGAATTGACACTCCAATGCCAGCTTTAAGAAAACTTCATTATTCTCAGCTTTACATTCAGAATACAAAAGAAGGAAGGGAAAGAAAGTACTGGGCCTGAACCATTCCTTTGCATGATCTCAAGCACAGGTGTGTCTGCATGTATCGGGTTACATGACAAGGTTTTGGTAACAGGTGGGCTCCAAGGGTGACCTCTGTGAGAAGACACCAGAAGCAACACTTAGGTTGGACACAGCTGGTTACAGTGAACCCCAAAACAGACCCACTGCTGGCCAAAGTTGAGCCCATCTGGTGGCACTTCTGTGATAAGATATTTAAGAAAGGGTACAAACCACAACATGGCAGCTGTGAAAAAGAGGAGTGAGAATAATGTGAAACAGCCCTGCAGACACCAAGGCCAGTGGAGAAGGTGGGGCAGGAAGTGCTCCAGGCACCAGAGCAGAGATTCTTCTGAAGCCTGTGGAGAAGACCATGGTGGAACAGGTCATCCCCATGCAGCTCATGGAGTACCCCACAATGGAGCAGGTGGACATGACCTGGAGAAAGCTGCAGTCCATGGACAGCCCATGATGGAGCAGGCTTCTGGCAGGAGCTGCAGCCTGTGGAGAGGAGCCCATGCAGGAACAGGTTTTCTGACAGAAACTGAAGTCCACAGGGGAGAGGAGAGGTCCGTGATGGAGAGGTCCATTCCTGAAGGACTGAAGCCTGTGGGAAAAGACCCATGATAAAGCAGTTCTTGAAGAACTGTAGCATGTGGGAATGATCCAAGTTTGTGAAGGGCTTTATCCCGTGCAATCAATTTTTTTCACACATATACAGCCCAGTGCCTCCCATCTGGTAACAGCAGATGGAGTCAAAGAGGATACCAGACTTCACAGTCCCTCTTGTCTGAGCTCCTGTGGCAATGTAAAAGCAGTCCTGAGACTCCTCACAGTTGAGTAAGAGAAATCTTTTAGTTGTCCATAAAAAGGAGCAAGCCCCAAAAAAGGCACCCTTCATGTATCGTTTTGGGTTTTTGCAATATAAACATTTTTCACTTGAAAATAGAACATAACAGCTAAAAGCATTTTCACAAGCCTCCAAAACAACTACTGCACTGAGGAACTTGACATCACTGTAGACCTGTTGAACTCGTCCCAACTTCATTTTGTTCGGATGGTCGTAAGCAAGCTTGAAAACACTGACATTAAATACTAATCAACCACGAAGATCATTCTCATTTAGTGGAACAGCTTTCTTAGTGTTAATATCATCATTACTTCTATATATATAATCCACATCGTTTATAGATTTGACCAAATAAGAAGATGCTTTTATTCTGAATGGATACATCTTTTTAATGTTCTTCTAAATGTCTCTCAAGGTAATGTAATAACATCTAAAGTGGGCTTCATTTTCCATATTCCAAAGAACACATCTTTACAAATTTTCCCATTTATTTACTAACACAAATTGTTGTCAGCTGCAGTTTTTTGAGCAATCCCTTATGATTACAGCTTCACTTACAAAATATTGTAAAGGAAGTGAAAAACTTACTTTTTTTTCTCTTCCATCTCAAATTTCAGGAAAGCCAAATCTGTTTATGCTATGGCTCCCAAGCTGTGATCATGCAAGAAGTAAATCAAGGTGATTTTTTCCAACATCTTTTACATAAATTAAAGGCTCAGGCTTTGATCTTTTTTTTCTTTTCTTCCACTCTAGAAACCTCTGAATTAGAAAGATGAGGTTCAAAGAGTGCAAGCAAAAATATTTTAGTAAACTGGGAGACAAGTTAGGAGTTGTCATTACCAAGAACAAACACCAAACAAGTATTTTTTTAGATTTGAAAAAAAAAAAAATCTTTCTTTTATTTTATTTATTTGAATTTTCTTGAAATTATTAGCTGTAATGCAATTGTGATTACAAATATCAGGCAGAACTAGAACTGAAATGTGTTAAGTGTTACCCAAAAATAGTTCAGAAATTCCTGAAATTTCCATTTCAAGCAGAGAATACAGGAGATGGGTCTGTTTATGCATCTCTTATGACTTCTCTCTTGCATTTTTACACTTGAAATGTCAGTCATAGGAATGTTCACAGGAAGCAGGTATTAAATGATATAAGATTAATTGATGAAGAATTTTATAATATAACAGATAAACATATAGCTTGTTCAGCTTCTGAAAGCAGACAAATTCTAAATGGAATCATGGCATTGTTTTTAATTGGCAATAACCAGCTGAGAATTACTCTCGAGTGTAGTGAATTCTGTATTCCATTATTTCTTTACATCTAGTTGTGTTCTCTTTCTAAAAGCTGTTCTGCATCTCAGGCAGTACAGGGAATCAATTTCAGCAGTGCCCTGTTAAGCAGAAGGTCTTGTGAGATTACTGCAGTGTTCATTCCAGTCTTGAAGGTTAAGAAAATACAGATTCTATAAATTTTAAATTTGCAAGGGAAGTGATTGCTTAGTTATCTTTTGGAAAATAAAAATCTCTTGATATAAGTCATGGAATAGGAAACATAAGGCAAGACGAAGGAGCAATATCAAGGTGAAGAATGAAAGAAAACATTAAGGAGAAATAAAAATGTGAATGGAGTCATGAAGTCTGTGGCAACTACATCTCCTGGTCAGCTCTAGCACTGTCTTAGTCTATTGCTATCTTCTCCATCACTTTTCTGACACAGTTGGATATGGTCAAAGTATTTGCTACAGAGCATTCATCCATTCTGATCCCATTTTGGATATGGCAACATACTTTGGAATAAGGATTTTAGGTAAAGAGCAGGAAAATAAAAACAAAGGTGCATCCCAAGTGTCTACACTAAGGGCCCAGCAAGATTGAAAAAGATCACTGCTGTTTGTTTCTGTTGTATTTGACTGAGCATGACCCTGTTGCTGGTTAGTTCCTACTACGGAACAAAGAAACAAAAGAGATTTTAAATGGATTAAGAGGAGATTTGCACTCCTCTTAAATCTTGGGTGGCCTAATGCTTTTGTTCAAACTGGTTTGTCCTCCACAATCAAGGACTCCCAATCACAAGCACAGGGGCCTTCAGGTAAGCTGAAGAGGAGAATATGGACAGGACAGACTCTTGTCCTGAAAGAAAATAAAAACACTTTTGCTGGATTTCGAAGCTAGAATTTACGATAAAGTCACATGGCAAATGGAAAAAGAAATGGAAAAACACTTTTCCTTAAAATCTTAACATTTCTAAATGTTCAAAACTACAAATACAGAGATAATGCCACAGTGGTTTTGCAAGGCTATGTGGCTGCAATTTCAAATAACTACATTTTGAAAACTTAGATTTGAATTTTCTTTGGATGAATCTCAGATTTCAGGCTTTCTTTGTGTTTTAAGTTTGTATATTTCCTTTGAAGAGCAACAGTATTCCAATTTCACATGTAATAAATCTGCTGTGTATAAATTCAGTTCTTATATATCACTTGGTCAATACTGTAAAGAAATATTAATTATTTGTTTTTCTTTATGGATCATCTGGCCCACACTCATCTCTAAACAAACCAAAATTACTGTACAAAAGCCCATAATTTATGATGTAAATATTCTTCCTTACATGATCACAGTTGTGTTTTAGATGACTTATCCATGTACAGCACTTTTTAGTAATAGTTAATTCAAAATGCTCTTTCAGTTTTACAGTCTACAAATTTATGCTCCTATTTTCCTGTTCGTTGTTGCTTTATATTGCCAAATGCCTTTCAGATTTACTATGCTTTATTGATAAGAGAGGTCTTATAACATGTCTCAGACCTGCTTGCTCAATATTATGTTGCTCTGAGAGTGATAGCTTGTTCATTCTATTAACAACTCCCTTTAAACAAGACAAGAAAAGGTTTTATTTTTTTCTGCTATTGCAGTAAGGGCAGCAAGATTTAATTATCTATCCCTTATTTACAATCAATCTTTAAAATAAAAAAAGTCTGACATGGCTTTTTTGTTACTGCATGGACTTCCCCACAAAGTATCCAAACTGGGAACTGATAATTTGTATTTGCTAATGGGAAATTTCAGGATATTTTTGCACATAAGTAATTTGTTCTTAAGTTTAAAAAATCCTAAACTGCAGGAGAAAAATCCAGAACAACTCTTGTAGATCTGAATTTGTTTGATGGTGAAGAGATATACAAAAACTATTGTAATTCAGAACAAACTTTTTTACTGAAAATAATGAGCCCTTTTCTACAATACAACTCATTATCATCAATAAAGAAGGAGTGAAATCTTTGAGGTATACTACTGAAAAGTCTTTTCTCTAAAGACACCTTTCAACATTTTGAAATAGAAAATAAGCTGCCAGTGATAGACTCAGAAGTGGGGAAAAAGAAAGAAAAGTCCCTTGACATACACTTAGAGCAACCCACTGGAAACTCACTGACATGATGTAATTTGACCACTTTATTAAAAATAGAAGTGCTGCTGTAAAATATTTTAACAGAGTGGATCTGGAGTGGATTAGCTTTTTAATAATTAATTTTCTATTAATTTGCACAGACACTGGGAATTAGACAAACTTTATAGAAAAGAACAGGCTTATCGAGAATTTCATCCAAACTCTTAATGAAAGTATGCGTGCTTAAGTACTGCAGTCACCTCCAGAATGTAAGTATGTGCTTACTGATTTAAAAATTTAATGTTATCATTATAAATTTTTTATTTTGATTTGTCCGTTCCTGCACATTGCAATAACTGGATACTAGGTGCAAGAACATAATACAAAATTTCTGGTTTTGTATGTCAAGGTACTGCAATGATTATTTGGTAGATCCCAGTTCAGTAATAAACTTTCCCCAGAGATAGTCAGCAGTTACAGTCAACAATGATGAAGTTTCTTTTTACCTGTAATGTCACATAGAATCCCATCACACTGAAATCTGAAAATCATAAACAATGTTGTTTTCATCACCTGGGGGGAATAAAAAAAAAACCTCCAAAAAATTAAAATTTTATGTTGAAATGAAAGACAAGACACACACATAGCTCTTTGCTTCAGATTTTGTAATGGCCAGCTCCCTCAAGAATTTGTTAAGACAATTATTTTGCTAGATTTTCTTACATAGCATTTAGCATTTAGCACTTTATATCTCTTCAATGAGTCTTTAATAGTTTAGCAGGTAAGTTAGGAAATGTGTGAGAGACTGAAGTGTGAAATGACTGTCTCAAAGCTTGCTTGTGTCTGTGCAAACCTCAAGGACAAGCTGCTGAGGCCTGTGAATTGGTCTAAGGAAAGTCACTCAAGGAAGCAGCAGTGTATTGAAGGATGCACCCCCCACTCCCTTGCAGTTGCATTGTCAGAATCCTTAGATAAGCCTCAAAGGGGCAGACATGGACTGAGCGAAACCAAATGTTTACCAGTGGCTCCATCGTGTAGTCATTTGTGGCTCTATTCCGTACGCCAGACACCATGCATGCATTGCGAATGAACTGATAAGAGGCAAGCATTTCTGCCCCAGAAGCCAGATGCAGTGAAAACCTGTGGGACCAGAGAAAAAAAAACAAACAGCCCTAGAGGTGGAGAGGTATGCTAATTAGTGGATATGACGAACTTAAAAATGCAACAGAAAACTTTGCTCTGTGTGCACCCACAACCGAAGAACTTAAGGCTGGGGACCAACGGGACACTGCTGGATCCATGGTGGTGACTATTCTTGTGACACTATCCCGCATGCTTGCTTGACTTCTGTCTTTTCCTTCCATTCTGTCCTATTTCTACCTCATTTCACTTTTTAATAATAAGAAACTGTTTTGGGTGTATGGCATTTGACCTTGTTTGTGTCTTAATCTCACTCTTGGGATCATATTGAAACCTCCCCCAACATTGGATCAGGACAATGTGAAAGAAAATAATTTAAGGAGAACATTGAATTCTCACTTAGGTTATAGTACCAAGTGTTCTTGATTCACAGAATCACAGAATCACAGAATCGTCTAGGTTGGAAAACACCTTGAAGATCATCCAGTCCAACCACTAGCCTAACATTGACCATTCTCAACTACGCCATATCCCTCAGCACTATGTCAACCTAACTCTTAAACACCTTCATGGGTGGGGAATCCACCAGCTCCCTGGGCAGCCCATTCGAACACCTAACAACCCGTTCTGTAAAGAAATGCTTCCTAATATCCAGTCTAAACCTTCCCTGGCACAACTTGAGGTCATCACCTCTTGTCCTATCACTCATTACTTGGTTGAAGAGGCTCATCCCCAGCTCTCTGCAACCTCCTTTCAGGTAGTTGTAGAGGGCGATGAGGTCTCCCCTCAGCCTCCTCTTCTCCAGACTAAACACCCCCAGTTCCCTCAGCCGCTCCTCGTACGACATGTGCTCCAGACCCTGCACCAGCTTCGTTGCCCTTCTCTGGACACACTCGAGTCATTCAATGTCCTTTTTGTAGTGAGGGGCCCAAAACTGAACACAGTCATCGAGGTGCAGCCTCAGCAGTGCCGAGTACAGGGGTAAGATCCCTTCCCTGTCCCTGCTGGCCACGCTATTTCTGATACAAGCCAGGATGCCATTGGCCTTCTTGGCCACCTGGGCACACTGCTGGCTCCTGTTCAGCCGGCTGTCAATCAACACCCCCAGGTCCCTCTCTGACTGGCAGCTCTCCAGCCACTCCTCCCCAAGCCTGTAGCGCTGCTGGGGGTTGTTGTGGCCCAAGTGCAGCACCCGGCATTTGGCCTTATTGAAACTCCTACAGTTGGCCTCAGCCCATCGCTCCAGCCTGTCCAGGTCTCTCTGCAGAGCCTCCCTACCCTCGAGCAGATCAACACTCCCACCCAACTTGGTGTCATCTGCAAACTTACTGAGGGTGCACTCGATCCCCTCGTCTAGATCATCAATAAAGATGTTAAACAGGAGTGGCCCCAAAACCGAGCCCTGGGGGACACCACTCGTGACCGGCCGCCAACTGGATTTAACTCCATTCACCACAACTCTTTGGGCCCGGCCATCCAGCCAGTTTTTTACCCAGCAAAGCGTGTGCCCATCCAAGCCACGAGCAGCCAGTTTCGCCAGGAGAATGCTGTGGGAAACGGTGTCAAAGGCCTTACTGAAGTCAAGGTAGACAACATCCACAGCCTTTCCCTCATCCAATAAGCAGGTCGCCCTGTCGTAGAAGGAGATCAGGTTTGTCAAGCAGGACCTGCCTTTCATAAACCCATGCTGACTGGGCCTGATCATCTGGTTGTCCCGCATGTGTTGTGTGATGGTACTCAGGATGAGCTGCTCCATCAGCTTCCCGGGCACCGAAGTCAAGCTGACAGGCCTGTAATTTCCTGGATCATCCTTCCGACCCTTCTTATAGATGGGCGTCACATTGGCCAATTTCCAATCTGTTGGGACCTCCCCGGTCAGCCAGGACTGCTGGTAAATGATGGAAAGCGGCTTGGCGAGCACCCCAGCCAGCTCCTTCAGCACCCTCGGGTGTATCCCATCCGGTCCCATAGACTTGTGTGTGTCTATGTGATGCAGTAGGTCACTGACTATCTCCTCCTGGATTGCGGGGGGGTCGTTCTCCCAGTCTCTGTCTTCTGGCTGAGGAGGCTGGATTCCCTCAGTACAACTAGTCTTGTTATTAAAGACTGAGGCAAAGAAGGCATTAAGCACCTCAGCCTTCTCCTCATCACTTGTTACCATGTTTCCTCCCATGTCTAGCAGGGGATGGAGGCTCTCCCTGGTCTTTCTTTTGCTACTGACATAGAAACATTTCTTGTTATCCTTGATTGCTGAAGCCAGGATTCAAGGCAAGCCTTTTAAAAGACCAAAATATCTTTTAAAAGATATTATGGAGGGTATAGGTTGGGCAGTGAATCACATTTCAGGAGCAGCTAATTTTTTCTTTTCACCAAACACTCAATTTTAGATTGTCTAGGTATGTTTTCAGATTTTGTAGTGATCTTAAAATGAAGCTTAATCTATGATTTTTTTGAGGGGTCAGATGGGAGGACTCTTTTAGAATAAGTTTACTTAAAAATACACTTTATCTCCATCCATTCTTTAAATCTGGTCCTTCTATTTATTCATTGGAAATTTTAGGGCATGCAAATTTTAGCTTGAATCTCTGACCTTTTGATGTTCAATTATGAAATATATTCTTGTACCTAAAGCCAAGGCATGTTCTATAAATAAAGACTGTAGAAAAAAACCGCAGAACACAAGTTCTGGCTTGTGGATTCTGGACATTCAGCTGACACCAGAGGCCTTGAAAATCTGAATAACACAGTTAGGTTTCCTAGCTTGGAGTTTTGCTCTCTCATTTTGGTGCTTATACTGCATTATGCCAAACTTCATTTAGTGTTCATATGCTATTATAAGCTCTGTTGGCTTTTTTTTTTCTTAAATTACATATAGTAATCATGGACATAGTTAACAAAGCAAAAATTATAGGCTCAAGTATGGTACTTTATACAATGTGCACTTTCATTTGGGTGAGAGTGGCATTGATAACAAATCAAGTAAATATTGGCCAACAGCAGTCTTTCATTTGAATATAAATTGACACTGCAGTCATGCCCATCTGTACAGTCAGGTTGTGGCAACATTGATTATACCCTGCTACAACCTTTTCTGAAAATGTCAAATGCAATCCTTTATCAGACTCAAAAAACAGCATTTTTGATTTCTGTTTTAAAAAGAGGGGAAAAATGCTTGATACATTTAATGTTGTATAAAATCAATATTTTTACCAATTAACAAGAACTGTCCTCAACTACATAATTATCATTCAAAAACTACCAGTAAAGCCACACTTCTCTTTGGGAACCAATACTATGAGTAGACCATCTACTTCCATAATTCCCTTTTTTTCTTGATAATTCAGGGAGCAGTGATCTTTCAGGTATAATGGTAAACATTACTTTTTTCACAAATTCAAAATCAAGCAGGTAGATGCAGGTTAAAAATACTTTTCTCACAAAGGCAATCAGACTAGAGCTAATCACAATACTGTTCCTGTAGAAAACAACAGAATAACTTTGATTCTGATGGGCTCAAAACTATACAGAAGATGCATTTCTCACTGTGACCATACGCTAGTCCTGTACACCACCTTTAGTTTATAGACCACAGACCTCAGTGTTTCCTGAGTCTTTCACATAAATCCATCATTAATTTGACCGAAGTTTTTTCCACCCAAGTAATTTTCTTCTTTTTCACTTGGTAAGACCAGCTGCTTTCTCACACTTCTTAGTCATTATTTTTTATGTTTCTTCTTTTTGCTTGTTACTCCATTTTCCATGTTTCCTTGTTTCTACTTTCCAGTCATGCTTTTGGCAATGCTTTTGCTTTCAATTCTGTGACATAAAGCCTAAGAAAAGAAATTTTCTCCTTCAGGTTTCAAAATCCACTGCCTCCAGGAGTGGTGTCTACTGTTTCTTGCAAAGTCACATGCTGGCCTGCAGCTGCAGGCTACAGCTGTACCACTTCAGAGTGTTCAAACAGCTGTAACTAGTGGAAGAGAGGACTGAACAAAATTCTTTCCCCAAGTAACGCAAGGGAATGGAAGAGAGTGTGGAGAAGCAGTACTTTTAACCAGAGTTTTCTGTAGCAGTGGAGGGGTAATTGTGTATTCTCCAACTCTGCTTTTCACTTCTGACTCAGGTGCTTCACATAACTGTGGTCTTTGGCAATAGGATGACATCCACAAAATAACCCGTCTGTCTGTTTTATTTTCATCTCTAAGAAGACAAGTTGATCCTTGTCACTTAGGTTCTTCAAAAACCTTTACATAAAGCAGAGTATGAATTAGGCATACATATGTAGGAGAAAAGGCGTTCCCAACCTTGCCTTTTTTTAAAGTGGTAGCACATGATTTAACATTTGGCTTCCTGTTAAAAAGAACCAATACAATCCACCGTAAGATTTGTATGCTTTGTAAGTTTAATAATGCTGAAAGAATACCTGCAGTGAAGATATTACTTGAAATACAAGCAATATTTATAGAAAAAGAGTAGCAATTGAAGTCTTTTCTTAAAATTTCTTCAAGTTTTACACCTGTTTCTGTTCTGTATTTAAGAAACTTTTGTAGAAACTATGGTTCTTTTATGGATTTACTGATGATGATGATGATAATAATAATATGATGTTATACGGTCCTTGCATCTCATGATTAATTTGCCACACTTCTTTCACTGGCAGTTTGTTCTGTTCGTTATTATCTACAGAATTTCCCCTTTACCAGCAAAAAATCTCATTTCAAATTTAATATTAAACACATAAATTAATATGTACACGCATAATTTTTTTCTCATACATTTTAATAATAAAAATTACAATAAAAAGATCAAAGTAGTCATATTAATACAAAATCTAGACTCATCCTTCATCTTAGTCCTCTGTCAGTCTAGATTATTTTGATTGCAGAAGATCTCTTCATATCAGTGCCACATTTAGCCCAGATATACGTCATACTCAAATGCACTGAAGGAAAAGAAGTTGTGAATTACCAACATTTTAACTAATACACATTGAATACATGATAGTGATTCATTCTCCCTCAGTGGGTCCAACTCATTCAGTAAAGTAAAAGCATCCTAGCTCTGCAAGACCAAGCCTGTTCATGACTTCCTACTTTTTCAGGGGACTATGTTAAAACACAGGAACCAGGACCAGGTTCCAAACTTTCAGTTAATTACACTTTTACCATCGTGCACTATAATGTTTGTTCCTTTTATCTTCTCACTTTTTTGTTCCCAGTTAGCATAATATCTGCTTTCAAGTGAAAATAAAAGGGAATCCTTTTACTGTTTTTTTTTAATTGGTAATGAATAGTTGAGACAGGTCAGAAATTCTTGTGATATTTTCTCTGGTTAGATTTTTTCTTTCTCATCTTTCTTTGTCTGGGTAGTGTTTTTATTTTTTCTTTTTATCATAGAAAGATAAAAAGTTTTTAAGAATTGGAACGCTTTATACTCTACTTTTAGAAAGAGAGTTTTTGTGCACCCAGTGCTCTATAATATGAGAAATTATTTTCCTGAATTTTCACTACAGCCTCTAAAATCCTTCCTGTAACTTCGAAGTGTGTTCCTTTATTTCAATTTTCAATCAGTTGTTTGTACTTGTGTTGGTAGTTCCTTTGCAGGCTGTCATACATTCAATCTTTCAGTGATCCCAGATCTGCCTCCATTTCTTCCATTGTCCTCAACGTACTGACACTTTGCTTCCTGCAGTATTTCACAGACAAATAAGAGAGCACCACAGGCAGTTTATAAGAAACTGTGCTTCCTGGGATGCTGCCAGAAAAAAAAAATGAGGAAACCTTACAAAAAAATTAGGTTAAGCTCTGTGCAAAGGAAGGTCCCATTTTCTAGCATGATTTTACGTTTCTATAAAACAAATTAGTTAATTAGGATTATCCTTTCTCAAAACTATGCTCTATCACAGCAGGACTTTTTCTTAATGGATCCACTGGACAACTGTATCAGATTTGTTCAGCTGTAGTTTTTCTCTTTAACTGAAACTAGAATAAAATGCAGTAAAAAACATGTTGAAGTTGCTACTTCCTTTCTGATGGCTATTTGTGTATAATAGTTATTTAAACATGCAGAGTATCCTTTCTTCTCCTTGCACTTTATGCTCAGTCAATGTCACTCTAATATGTCAATAATTTGAGCCACCCAGATTTTTCAACCGGCAAAAAGCAACTCTGATCCTGATGAAATTACGACTGGAGAAACGCTTCTCCTTTGATGATACAAATCTAGTCTCCAGTCCCAAGAACTCTTCTTTTTTTTTTTTTTTTTTTTTCCCCTAGAGTAGGTGTAGAAAATGAAGCATGACCAGGCTGTTACAGCTCCAATATCAGCTCCTAAGGTCACTGACAGCAGGCCCAATCTTCAACATGATTATGAATGTCACATTGGTAAGGACTTGCAAAAGAGAGGGAGAATCACATAAGCCAGAATTTGTTCCCACTATGCAGTCCTAACTATTGACCTGACTCACTGGCATCATAGCAACAACTGTTGCTCTATTTGGTTTATACCGCAAGGTAAGCCCTGAAATTTTAAAATCTTATAAGAGATCAGTACAGAGTTGCATGGGACAGACTTTGTTACTGTCAATAGGATTTCATGCAGTGTTAAATTACATATAGAACAGCTCATCTATTGTTTCCAGAATGCCAAAAACATAATGAGAGTTTTGAACAAGATAACATCAAGAAAAGTTAGCTTAAATTTCAAAACCATACACACTAGTTAGAGTTCTAAATAGCTAGAATCCAGGTAATCACCTAACCTAATTTAGGAAAGGAAAAATTACTGTAGTTCATAAGGACTGAACCAGATGCGGACTTTTGGATAAAACTTCTGACAGCACCAAACACAAATAACCATGTAAACCCCTTCCCACTCTGAGACAATTGTAAACCCTCTGTGTGTCTGTACTATGACTGGTATTTTATCAAAGGTTGTGTCCTGGTTTCTTCCAGTACTGCTATGTGATTTTCAACAAAAATATCTCAACTTTTGACATCACAGTCATTGTGCATTTTAGAATTTTCAGCCAAGAATTCAGTCTGTTAACTGCAAACACCTACAGTTTCTGTTTCTGATCTTTCATCTTATATGCTTTACAAATAAAATCTACAACTTTCTTCAGCTTTATTTTGAATTCTAAATTATACTATTCCTACTGGGGAAATGTGGCATGTTTTCACTCTGGAATTGCCATCCCAGTTCAAATGTTCCTGTTAGTTTTAGAGATTACTGGAAGATTTGGAGCAATTCCTGCCCAGTACTGCACATTCATCCATAAGACTCCACAGGTTCTTCTTGTAGATATGACTGTGATCATGGTTAGCATGCACTACCTTTTTGTAAAGCTTCTCTTCTGATTCCCTGTTTTATTTAGATCTTCCTTGACACCATTCTACCTGTGATTACTCCGTTCCTCTCTCATCCACATTACTGTTGCAACATGTGTCTGATCTTACTCTCTCTACTCAAAATTTCTTCTACAGCTGTGGCCTTTAAATACATTTCTGCTAGTGTGTTCATTCTTCAAATCTCTGTGATATTTGTTGTTTCTTCTAAATCTTTTTAGCTTCTTAATTTTATCATTGATCATAATCAGCCGAAAACATTTGCAGACATTCAAGAAAGTTTTATTTCAATTATTTGCAGTCTTTTCTTTTGTTCATAAAGAATTTCTACTTCCCTTAAGCAACTGTTTCAGATTCTCTGTTCCTGGAGATTACAGTAGATACCCATTGATATTCAATCATCATTGATTTACTCTTACCTGGACCTTGCCTTCCCCTTGCTCCCCATGATAATTAGCTTTCTCATACACATGCACAGAGGATTTCAGTAGCAAAATTAATTCTGGGAGAAATAGTATCTGTGATTTTCTTATTTTAGCCAAACTTGTCCTTACAAGAATTCACTTTTTGTCTTTGGTCTTAGTCATCAAGTCAAAGAAAGAGGGATAGCTATTCCTCTTTGATGCTTGTCATGGAGCACCAAGGACTGATTGTGCTGCACCAGCAGGGACACCCAGATCCACATGACAGGCGCAGGCTGGGCAGTGGTCAGGTCTGCTGTCCTGAGATTTACCTGGAAATCTGTGTGGCACATATAGCTCACAAATGAAATATTGCCTTGTTTCTCGAAGGGCCGACAGTGGGTTCTCATAAAATCCATCTGCAATGCAGAATTAAACATAATCATTTCTAAATGTATCTGAATCCAGGACCCACATCTGTGTAGTAACCACTGCTTGAACTATGAGCTGCAGCCTCCTGATGCTGCACCTCGCAGAAGAAACCTGGCCAAGACAGACCCTGGGCTTTCCACGCATGCACTTGAAGACAAGCTTGAGGAAGTGTTGGGCACGTGGTAACCATACAGTGACATTTTGCACAATTTTACAACACACTCATTCAGCTACTTATTTATAGTTTTTTATTTAAGGGTAAGATTTCCAAAAGCAACTGATACTGTAGCCAAGTCTGCGGCATTTACAGTCAAGTGCCACTGGTATTGGAAATCCAATCCTAAGAACTTCATGGTTTCTCTTAACTTTTGCAACTTTTAATATTTTTTGTATTTTGGATATGTTGAAAGTTTCAGCTAACACTACACAGCAACAAAACCCACAAAGAATTGCCTGGTGGGAAGACTTAAGAAGGAGACATAACAAGAAGGTAAACTTACAATGAGACCAGAAAAGAAGCAAAATTCTAGAACAAGCATATGTATTTCATATAAGTACATTACATCAGCTCTACAGCTGGTATAAACTTGTGTAGCTCCAAGAACATCACCTTAACTATGCTGATTTACACCAGTTGAGGAATTGACCCATGTAGTACCTGCTAATCTGCCTCTCCTTATACAAAAAAGGGAAAAATACACCCCTTCACAAGGGAGTTTGAGAGAATCACAGAATCAGAGTTGTCTAGGTTGGAAAAGACCTTAAGATCATCCAGTCCAAGCATCAACCCAACATTAACAGTTCTCAACTACACCATATCCCTCAGCGCTAAGTTGACCCTACTCTTAAACAGCTCCAGGGATGGGGACTCCACCAGTTCCCTGGGCAGCCCATTCCAATGCCTAACAACCCGTTCTGTAAAGAAATGCTTCCTAATATCCAGTCTAAACCTTCCCTGGCACAACTTGAGGTCATCACCTCTTGTCCTATCACTCACTACTTGCTTGAAGAGACTCATCCCCAGCTCTCTGCAACCTCCTTTCAGGTAGTTGTAGAGGGCGATGAGGTCTCCCCTCAGCCTCCTCTTCTCCACACTAAAAAACCCCAGTTCCCTCAGCTGCTCCTCATACGACATGTGCTCCAGACCCTTCACCAGCTTCAATGCCCTTCTCTGGACACACTCGAGTCATTCAATGTCCTTTTTGAAGTGAGGGGCCCAAAACTGAACACAGGAATCGAGGTGCGGCCTCACCAGTGCCGAGTACAGGGGTAAGATCACTTCCCTGTCC
>ML997986.1:0-26669 GCA_010365825.1 Otus sunia | reverse complement strand
TGGCTGGCCCCTTCTTCCAAAAGTGGTAAACTCTCCTTTTCTCCCTGAATTGCAGCTAAAGCTCCCTGTTCAGCCAGGATTGTCTTCTCTGTCGCCAGCTTCTCTTACAGCACCTGGGGACTGCCTGCTCCTGAGTTATTAAGACTTTCTTCTTAAAGAGTGTCCAGCCTTCCTGGACCCTTATAGCCTTCAGGACTGTCTCCCAAGCAATCTTGTCAAGCAGGTGCCCAAACAAGACAAAGTCAGCCCTTTGGAAGTCCGGGATGTCAATTCTGCTTCCCCCTCTCCTGGCCTCCCTAAGAATAGAGAACTCTATTATTTCATGGTCACTGTGCCCTAGTCGGCCTCCAACTACCATATTGTCCACCAGCCCTTCTCTGTTCACAAAGAGGAGATCCAGCAGGGTGCTTTCTCTTGTCGGTTCACTCACCAGCTGCGTCAGGAAGTTATCTGCCACACATTCCAGGAATCTCCGGGACTGGTCACGCTCTGCTGTGTCCTATTTCCAGCAGATGTCTGGGAAGTTAAAATCTCCTACAAGAACAAGGGCAAGTGATCATGAGATTTCTCCTAAATGCCTATAGAATATTTCATCCACCTCTCTGTCCTGGTTGGGTGGCCTATAGTAGACTCCTACTACAACATCTGCCTTGTTTGCCTTCGCCCTCATTCTAACGCCAAGACACTCCACCTTGTCTTCTCTACACTTATACCCAAAGCAATCATAACAGTCCGTAACATACAGCGCCACCCCACCACCTCTCCCTCCTTGTCTATCCCTCCTAAAGAGCTTGTAGCCATCAACTGGCGCACTCCGGTCATGGGAGACATCCCACCATGTTTCTGTGATAGCCACTACATCATAGTTTTCCTATTTCATCATGTCTTCAAGCTCCTCCTCTTTGTTACCCATGCTGTGTGCATTGGTATACATGAACTTCAGATGGGCTGATGTTTTGCCCCCTTCTCCCTTCAAATCTAGTTTAAAGCTCTGTCAATGAGTCCAGATAACTCCTGTCCCAAGATCTTTTTCCCTCTCTGGGACAGGTGCTTCCCATCCAATGCCAAAATGTCTGGCGTACTGTATGACTGAAAAATCAAAGCCCTAATGGTAACACCAGTCTTGGAGCCACAAGTTCATCTGTTGAGTTCTCCGGTATTCTTCTTCAACCATCTCCCCAACTGAAGGGACGGAGAAGAAGAACACAATTTTTGCCCCCAAGCCCTTAATCAGTTTCCCCAAGGACCTGAAATTTCTCTTCATTGAGAACATTTCAGAATTGTTCTGATTGGGATTTTGAGCCCTTTGTCTGCTAGGCAGTCTTTTAGCTGTCACTTATTTGCTAAATCCAGGGGTAGGAGGGTTGGGTGTTGTTTTGTTGTGCTGAAACAAATGTTACTAAAATTCATGGAACTATTTGCATTAAACAATCAAAATACACCCCCATATGTCCAGAGTTTACACAATATATTTTCTTGTTTTTTCTTAATCTTTTGAAATGTCATATTTTAATTAGAAGGTGGTTACTTAAACCCTCAGTAACTCAAAAACTTATTCTCTCTTTTAAGGTATACTTAATTAGAAACAATCATGTTTTAATCTAAATCATTCTATAACCTAAATTACCCACAGTAGAGCTCCTCACTTTACAAATACAAGTGTCTTATTAAAAAAAAAATAATAATTCCAAGATTCTAATTCATTCCAGTTCATTCCATTTAACAACACTGAAGGATTTTAGCTAACTTCACCAGGCCCTCAACACAGAATATTAATAAACACATTGAAACTATTTTCCACTGAAAGCTACCTTTCCTAGAGAATGTTGCCTCTACACTGTCATTGATTAATTGTGAAATGTAGTTAGAACAGTTGTAAATTAGTCCCCAGTGCAATGGGACACATGTAGGGGACGCAATCTGCATGCATCACACAAATTCATCCAAGCTAGATTGTCTGTGATTTTCTTACAAAATAATAGTAGCAAACAAATATGAAAGTACATGATAGGATGTATTCACACAAACTTAAGACATGGGTTGGCATGTATAACCCTGATAGGTAGCTGTCCTAGAACACTGTGCATTTTTTTCTGAGCCTATTATAGCCTTGTCAGTAACAACAAAGCCCCTCCACAAAGCACACATTCTACGCATGATCTTCTGAACATGTCTGGTTATATTTGTTCCCCTTGTCAATAGTTGTGCTGCTTTTACTTGATTTTCATACATGTCCTGTCTAGGTCTCTACGTGCAAGTTGCTTTCTAAAAGTCATAAACATACCAAGGAGAGAACAGCGCTGGAAATAAATTCCGGTGCGTAAAAAAAGCATTTAATGCCTTTTCCACAGAAAAAGTACACTGCCTTACTCCAGTTACAGCTTTATGTAAAGAGACAGCAGTGGGATGTGTTCTTGAAACATCTTCACAACCTTGATACTAATGCTTCATATAGTACTTAACAGTCCTTTACTGAATGTTTTCTGTGAACTAGGTATCTGTCTTACAATGGAGGACTTCAGACTTGTCAGCCATGAGAGTTCCACTGAAAATTTCAGCTAGAAACAGCATTTTCCTCAAGGCGTTGTTTGAAGTGGTTGGGCTAGTTATTTATGCTTTGGCTTTGATTTTCTAGTTAGATGTCCCAAATGAGATGTATGCACATAAACCCATATATTTCCAAGGAGCACTTTGACAAAATTATGCTCAAACTTACTTGAATGATTAATTATTTTAATTATATATTACTAGTTTGATTGAGAAAGAAAGGAGGACAATGAAAACTGATGCTTATATAGGTTTGTGATAATTTTCTTACTTTTATATATATCTTTTTTCCTGATAAACTTAAAATAAACTGTAACATCTGTCTATGTATCTGCCTGTGGATGTTTTTAGTGGCTCAAAAGTACAAGAGATAATACTATATGACAAGCTGAAATGCTTCCTCTCCCTTGAGGACAGGGCAAACACTTACATGTAGTCATTAGCTTTTAAGGTGTTTTAACACATCTTCTGACAACATATTCATACCTTATAATTAATTAATTTTTAAATTTTTACTTCTGTGTTTTTTCATATTAATAATTCAAATGCAGATCCAGATATCTTTATTGGCAGCACTTTTATCATCTGTATCTTCAGACGGATTGTTCTCTTTTCCACAAGTGTTAAAATGCTGGCCTTTGTGAAAGGTGATCCAGATGATAGCGGCAAATCAGCAGGGCATGAGTATGTTATTTTTGTGTCAGTGGTACAATCACTACAACCTACTTTTGGATTAATCTTTTTTATCAGTGTTTCTCTGATAATATCAAGGTGCACGGAACTACTGATGTATTCAAGATCAGGCCTCACTCCAATTCTAAACAATTACAAAGCAAAAGGTCACTATTTTGAATCAATGTTTTCAGCCCATAGTGAAATGGCACACTGCTACTGTTAAATAGGAACAAATGTAGGACTAAAGGAACTTCCCAGAACACCGAGTTGAACCTCTCTAATGAACCTGGCATCTTTTTTTTCATGAAGTGAATAAATTCCAACTTCAAAATGGAACTGTGTTTTGCCTCTAATATTTCTATACAAAGGCTGTTTCAGAATACGATGGGTCTAGTGATTACAGGAACTTTATATTTCTATTATTAACATTTATTCATTATGCTTTACATACTTCCTGCCTGTCAAAATATGTTTCTAGCTGAAATTTCCACATTTCAGCATTTATCCCCGTCACAACCAGACTGGGAACACAGAGAGTGGTAATGGTTCTGTGATCCTTTCAGGTTAAATTAAGGTGAAACGACACCAACAACCAGTTAAAATGTTTTACTTGTGGTAGAAACAAATTAATCTTGGAAAAGGAAGATAAGCAACATCTCTTATAAATCTCTAAGAAAAAGAACAAAGGAAAGGAAAGAAAAACAAACAAAAGAAAGAGAGTCAAAGAAATCCAGATCACCACCCAAGGATCCAACATTGTCTCAGGTCTGGTAATCTTGGGTGGTGGGTGCAAAGTTTTCTGTTGACTTAAATTCATCTTAATTAACATACTAGATTAACATACTAGAAAAAGAAAGGCAGGTATTCCACAAACTCATTTCCGTGAGTGACGGGCAAAAGGTGGAGCATGTGTTCTGCACGTGCGTTGAGGGGGAATAGGGTACATTAACCCATTTGTCCAACTGAGTCAGTGGTTGCAATCTCCCCCTACCACCTTTACGTTTTCTTCAGGTTTTGTTTCTTGGGAAATTATCCAGTCATAAACTCCATCTGGTGTCAGTTGTTTACCTTTCTTATCAGTCTTTTAGCTCTTTTTTGTGGCTATAGTCATAAATTAAAGTGGAGGCCTTAACCCAAATATATGGTTTTACTCAGTCTATGTCTCCTCCCTTTGAGGCTAATCTAAGGAATTTTGTTATACAACTGCAAGGGAGAAGAGCCATGCACCCTGTGATACACCCTGTGTTTCCCTAGGCAGATATTTCATTCCTTAGACTAATCACAAAGGCCACAATCTGTCCTTGAGGTTTTCTGTGTTGATGAATGCTTGAGGCACTCATTCCTTCAGTTCCTTACAATCCCCATGTGTTTATAGACAGAAATAATGTTTCTCCTAAGCTGCTGATTTGCTAGCATGACCTCATGACAAAAAAACTCCACACATTTTCAAGTTTTTCTTAAAAGCTTTTCCATTTTCCTACTTGGTTTATCATGGTTTCTATTTATTTGTTTCAAGTTTTTCTTATTTTTGGAGCATGCATATAGAATCTATAGAATAAGTCTTCCCTTGCTTCTTCTGTTGCATCAGTGCTTCCTATTTATAGGTTGACTGATATTTCATATCTACTGGGAAGTCAACAGCTAGATCTTCCTCCTTTGTAATATTCTCAAGAAGTTATAGCAAAGTTTTATATTGCCTAGTCTCACATTTATATTCCATTTCTAACTCAAGTATTTCCACACATGCACATCTACAGAAACTTTATAATTTTTTTTATATTTTGAAACAAATGAATTTTTTTTAAAGTATTTATTTTTTAAGTATACAGCTAAAATACAGGATTGTCAATTATGCAAGGGATCTGACAGTTTAAAAGAAAAAAAGATGAAAATAACATAAAAAGAAATATATAAAAGTTTACGCTAAAATAGAAGCAAATTCCACAATGATAGCACATCATACAGAAGATAGCTCTCTGTTAAAATAGAATAATTTATTGCATCTATAGGCTAACCATTAGGCTATCAAAGAAGCCAGTATAAGTGTGAAGTCATACCAAAATTTTTCTTTAATATCTTTTGGGGCTTATGCATTATTTAAACAATGCAGCAAATACAGATTTCATATCTACTCTTAAACCTAAGATATACATCAGAGCAGGAAGAATCAGATGATCTTCTGTTTTCATGTCAAAGCAAGTCTGATTTGCAATGTAACTAAAACTTCCAAATATAAAATATCCTGGAAAACAGGAATAAAATATAGTTCAAAGAGCAGTAATAATTACAGCATCTGGATTCTTCCATACATAGTGTATTTTTAAATTAATATAAAATAGTTAAGTATATATGGCAGCCATTAAAGAACCATCTTTAACATTTATTAAAGTGAAAATTTTCATAATTTTGCTAGATTAAGCGAAGTAGTAACATCCCATGCTTGAGTAAATTACAGCTGAAATTTTGAGGAGTCAGCCCTCACCTACATTACTGAATGTATAGAGTCTGTACTTTGGGATCATTTTTACGTTCTTCTAATGACTCAACAGTGTGATATAGAGTGTAAATTTCATAGTCTTCAGTAGAGCTTGAGAGAAAAGCTTCAAAATCTGGTTCTGTATGTTAAAAGTATTGTTATTTTTAGTGATTCTGAATTGCTGTTCAAGACTGTTGATCCTGGGAGAGGTATTAGGTCAGAGCAAAAGGATTTATTGAGAAACTCCACATCATCTGAGCATTAAATAAAGCAGGTTATTGGGGCAGCTCTATGGATGAATTAGAAAGAAAAAAGAAGGAAATAACCACAAGAGAACAAAGGAATCAGTAGCAAAACCAATGCTGAAGAACAGTTTGAGCATGTGCCACTTGCTGCCTATTGTTCTGATTACATCCTATCATTACAGTATTGGTGTCACTCCAAGAGATACACAGTTTATGAGAGCTAACATGGAAATTTCCAAAGGCTTCAGACAGTTTACAAGGAAAATGTTGTGCCAATACCATAACTGACAGTTTTATGATAAGATAAAATCTGAGTCAAAATTAGCATGTCCAGTGCACTGGTAAAACATGTTTAAGAATCAAGAATCTTCCCATCAAGAAAATGAAACTGTAAAAAATGGTGATGCTCCAAAGCTGTCAAATTAGTCTTACATTTTGCTGTTCTCAAAGGCAACTGGAATTTCAGACTCTAGTTGCATACACCATACAGAGAGAAGCCATACAATGTGTAACTGGTTTTCAGACCAAGGAATGATATGGCGGCCATCACTGCCCACTATGTCTTGCCCATTGTCTTCTTTTAAAAATCACCAAGATACAGTATACTTACATTGTTCTCCATAAAGCAGTTTTTGAATCCTCTTCCAGTTTTCTAAATATTCACATGGAGATTAAAAGTCAAGAGAATTTGGAGTACAAAATTAGCCTTACACAGAAAAAATGGGTGAACTCGTGAAGGGGGAAGAGGCTTTCTTTTCACTGATTTTCACAGGACAAGTAATATTTCTTTGAACGCTGTGTCTGCAATCTTTCTGTTTGAAAAATTTCCATCACTGTAGAAGTCAGTTACAAGACTGCCAGGGTTGACTAGGCACAACTCCGGAAGTTATAATGAAACACAGCCTGGTGACATATAGAATTAGAAGATTGTTTTAGTGCTTAGGTTAAGTGCCTAATGGTAATCTACCTATTGACATTGCTTCAGCAAATGGAAAGGAGGAATATCCTCAAAAAGGTGATTTTTTTTTTCTTTTTTCTTTCTTTTTTAGCATAACAAGCCTAATTTAAGGGAATCACTGCATGGATTAGATGTTTTTCCCTGTGAAGAATCAGGCATTCAGGTTCTTACAAGAGAACTTAGATTTCTACAGCACCAGAGCTCTTATGTTTTTTTAATGTAATGTTTTTCATTAACTATGGTCAAGTTTTCCTTTGTGGCAACTGGCTATAAAGGGAATGGAAATCATCATCTTGTATAATAGAAATATTCAAACCTACTTTTTAAAAATTGTCAATTGAGTCTCATGAAATATGAATATTCTAATTCTTCATGTATTAATTATTTATTTTAAAATCACTTATTATATCTCGATTTAGTATGTATGTAATTTACCTTTGAGTGGTAATAAAATGTTTATGGATTATTTTCTACTTATTAGGACCTGATGAAATTCCTGTCCATCTTAAATTAGATAGTTTCTCTAGTAATGTTGCATACAAATTTCCTCTTCATGAGATAATTTTTCTGTTCTAAGGTCTTTGTATCAGAAAGGGGGGGAAAGGATATTTAAATAGTTTCATGCACAGCTTGGAGAAAATTAAGACGGTAATTAGAAAGAAAAATGGATCATTGCCATATGAAAAAGAATAGTCATTTTAGATGATGAATTTTGATTTGATTATTCAAGAAAAGTAATGAACTGATGTCATGGAAATAATCAGTGTTAATAGACTCTCATTTTTCATTATCAACAGGGGGAAAAGCCTTTCTATCAGTATATCAAAAGGACTTCATTTTAACATTGCTTATTGTAAGTATCAAAGAACCTCTCAGCTTTGAGGCTTTCTGAGTTTCTGTAAGACATTAAAAATTTTGAAATATAGTACAAAAGGAGGAGTATTCTAGTAGGTGTTAAGACTCAAAAAAAAAAACCAAAAACAAAAACAAATAACAAAACACAAATTGAAAGCGTACCTCTAAGAAAACTGTACAAAGCACCATCAGATAATGGTTTCAGAGATGACTGGCAAATTTTTCCATCAAATTTGTTTGTTTATTTTTCAAAGTAGGAAATATGGAAAAATCAACAGTGATTGAACCAAAGACGTCCGTTCACTCTATTTAGCTATTGGACTATGTATATATATATATATATATATATATATATATTTATGGAGAGAGATAGCAAGCTGTGCATTTAGGTTTTTTCAAGTTTGCTGAATGACTTTCTACCTCTAAATTACTGTAGTGGAAAGATTTTGTTCAGCTTCCATTTAAACTGTCATTCTGGGTAATGTGCTGGGTAACACCCAATGAAAAGAGAATCTGTAAACTCAAATAATGATTCTTCATCATATATTTTAAATATGACCAAATATGTTTTTCAAACTATTATTTCCTATAACAGATTCATACATACTTCTTTTCTCAGTACTGTGAACTGCTGAGGGCTAATGAGTATCACTGTAAGTTTTCTAAGAGTATTCTCAGGAATTTAAAAATAAATCTCCTTTGACTGTGGTTGAGTTTGGTCTGTATTCCCCTTCCATGACAATATAAGTGATTCAGGTTTGTCACTTAATTGCATACAGTAATCAGATATTACATACAATCATCAGATATGGATACTACTCAGATACTACATGTCGAACATGCATACTGCTTGACAAGTGTTCTTAAAGACAAAGTTCCAAAAAACTCTAAAGATGAAGTTTAGTAAATCAGACAAGGTTTTCTTTGAAACTTTGCAGTTAAGACTGCATGCATCCTTTGTGAGTTTGTCATCTGACACAATGAGAATAAAATTAGTCTTCCCTATATTGTATTCACCAATGAAACCAGCTGACAGACAAAGAACCCCCCCAAAAAGCATAACCCTTAAGTCCCTTCAGTCTCCTTTTTCCCCCTCTAATCTTCTCTTTGAATTATTACTTTCCTGGACAACTATGTAAAAATTTACTAATTTTTGTGAACCTTTTCTTGATTTTTATATCATTCCTGGAAGAACCACATAGATGCCCTCCAATGGTCTTTACAGAAGTTCCAGGCAGTCCAAGACTTTGACCACATAGATTATAATAATTCTGCATATAGAAATTTGAACTTGGTGAAAGAAATTCTTTATTGATCCAGTGAATGTTCCCAGTCTATACACAGAAAACTATTATGTGTGCAACTGCCAAAGCTTCTGAGCAAAGACAATCTTTGGACTGCAAGGTGTTCGAGGACTGTGAAGACTATGGCACAAGTGCCCCACGCAAAAGCAATTATGGTTATAAGCACAGGTTTATGAACTAAGAAGTAGAAAGAAATCTCAGCATAGTTGTTCATGGAGTGCCATCATCCAGCTGTACTATTCGGGATACTGGTGTTGTTCAACAAAGGGAAAATAAATATATATTGACCCACTTAGCAAGAGCAAGTAAAATGATTAATGCATATTCTAGAAATAGTAGTAGATTAAATAAACATACCCTTAAAAAATGCTCAATACATCATGCTGATTCCCTTTTTCACACAGTAAGATATCAAAGACTGTTTTTTAAGTGCTCAGAACACTTACAATGGTTTGATTTACCATCTGTCCAAGATCTTCTCAGGCAAACTGATAAGAATTGTTCCTCTCTTTTTGAAGAGATAAAACAGCTATTTTCTCATAGGATGTGACTGTCTTAGGGCATGACACTAAACACAACTCATGTGCCTCCCTATTGCTGGGAGACATTCCTTTTCGCCTCAGTTGCATGCATTGTCATTTTCATCAAGTGGTAGCTCGAAGCTTCCAATACAGTGAGTTTTTTATTCAACCTTGCTTGTGTGTCTGTACATCTGCAACTTCACAGTAAATCTCCAGGGACACTAGCTTCTAACAGTTAAAGCACCTTTCTTATCAGTACGTTAGAGCACATGTTTTACAAGTGCCATTCTGTAATTTGCCTCCACAAAATTAAAATCTGTCTTTGGTGCCTTTTTCATTGATGTTCCATTATTTTGAAGCTTATTAAATTGAGGATAAATGGAAACAAACTACATCCTCATGCATTGAACCTATACTTCACTGTAAAATATTAATATCCACTACATCACACGTCAGTGTCAGTTGTTACTAAGACAGTCATCATACATAGAAAAAATAGATGAGAATCTACAATTTCCTGTTACACTGTAGTCTTTTTCAGCAAGGTCAACTCAGGGAAGCAGGTATAATAATATTTCCTGGGAGGTATTTTCTTGTGCTATCATCATGGGTTTTGCTTTTGACTTGCAATATTGTATATGTGCTATTGTTGTTCTTTATACAAGGTCGCTATCTGAAGATCTTTCAGATTTTTCAGTCCCTTCAGACACAATTGTTTTCTTTGATAACTTGTTCTACTATCATTTTCAGTTATTGCATGTTTATACTTATATAATATGAGATCTACTTGCACCTTTAGCTCAAATGCTATAAAATATTCTAGCAAATGCACCTGTAGTCCTCCGATTTTACAAATCCAAGAGTAGCAAAGAGAAGAAATTAACTGTGTTAGTATTGAAAATATTTTGAAGGCAGCTTCTGATGTCAGTGTCATTCCACGGGAAGGACATGACAATTATTTGCATCAAATATAAATGACTTCTGTTTAATGACATGTAAATAACTTTCATTTCACATGGCCTTTTTTTATCACATGCAGTTCATGAACTATTGTACACCTTGTCAAAATGCTGCTAATTAATCAAAAACTCAAGTGTTAAATTATATTAATTATTTACTTGGCAAATTCTGACTACTCTTGTAAGTGTTGACTGAAAGGTCCTTAATTAGATAGGCACTCATAATTAAGTCTTTGACTCTTTTCAGGCTGTTGGGGGTAGGGCAGGAGGATGTTGTTTTGTTATGTTTTTTCTCTTCCATGATCTCAAGCAACCTGTCTTTTATCAGAATTCAGGGGGACATTTACAGTTTCAGAACTGGCTTTCAGAACAATCTGCCACATCCCTTTGATAGATCCATCTTCTTCCAGATCTTTTGTTTAAAAAGCATAT
The DNA here is from genome assembly GCA_010365825.1 of Otus sunia. Classification (NCBI taxonomy): domain Eukaryota; kingdom Metazoa; phylum Chordata; class Aves; order Strigiformes; family Strigidae; genus Otus; species Otus sunia. The sequence continues at coordinate 15,697 of ML997986.1, read as the reverse complement.
TCTCACATGTAATTTTTTGCTCGTAGTAGAAGTGCTTTCTTCTCCTTTTCCTGCAAACCAACTTCTTTACTCTATTTCAGTTCAGTTATTAAAACTTTTTTGGATATTATGCCTACATAAAACTCAGTATTGATTCTTTGTGTCCCTGTTTGTATATATACTCAATGGTCTGATTCCGTTTTTTTATTTAGAGTGCTAGTCTGAGGGTCTTTTTTTCTACTTTTGCACAATTTTTGAGTTTTTATAGATATAGTCTTATCAGTGTCAAGAGGAAAGGCTGAGAGAGCTGTGACTGTTCAGTTTAGAAAAAAGATGGCTCAGGGGGGATCTCATCCAAGTATATAAATACCCGAAGGCAGGGTGCAAAGAAGACAGAGCCAGGCTCTTTCCAGTAGTGCCCAGTGACAGGACCAGAGGCAGTGACACAACCTAAAACACAGGAGTTTCCTCCTGAACATCAGGAAATACTTTTTTACTGTGATGGTGACTGAGCACTGGCACAGGTTTTGCAGAGATGGGGTCTCCATTCCTGGAGACCTTCAAAAGCTGTCTGGACACAGTCCGGAGCAGCAGGCCTTAGGTGGCCCTGATTGAGCAGGGGTTGGACCAAATGACCTTCAGAGGTCCCTCCAACCTCAGTCACTCTGTGATTCTGTGACACAGACTGTGGCATTTTATTGATACTAGTGACTATATATTATACCTATGGGACATTGTACACATCATCTATAAAACCCTGTATAAATAAACAAACATACACTAAAATTTTAAATAGCCTGCCACAGGAACAGGAACAATAGACTAAAGAACAACAAATCTTCTTGCTCCAGTTAAAATAATTTATATTAACTCAGATTTTTTACATCTATATAATTTCAACAATAATAACCCTTGGTCCATTATCAGACATTTCTGCAAGGTTGTTTTTGTATTGTTTTGGTTTTAATTCTGCTCAAGGTGAAGTTTCTCTGCCAGAGCTGCATTCATGTCATACAGAACTGTCACAATTGCATCAATATGAATCTGGTGTTTCATACCAGCTGATACATCCTAGGCTTTACCCTGTCCCTTATGTCTGCCCTGCCCCTAAGACCACCAGGAGTCAGAGATGAGGAACATCAAACTCAATAGGTAGAACCATTTGAACTTAGCAGCTCTTGCTATCAGCAAGATAGATCCATATGTCTGTTTGCTCTGATAGGGAAAGCTGAAGTGTTCAACCTGATTTCAGAACTGAATTGGCATGGAAAATCAAAACAGAAGGTGAAAGGTGGAAACAAAGAAACAATTCCAGAGAAAAATAAAAGGAACTTGTATAAAAACTTTCTAAAAACCTGCACTAATAGTGTGATTAAAAGAACCTCCTGCTGAATATTTGAAAGTAATTCTATGCAAGACAGGGTCAATACATTCAAGAAGATGCAGTAATACATCTATAATTGTATGATATATTGTCACAGATTTAAGTTGGTTTAAAATTGTGTTGGTATTTTAATACAAGAGGTTTTTAACTATAAGCTCTTCTGCATTTTAGAAATCAGTCATGGACCAAGGAGCACAAATCACATTTCTATATGTTTTACCTCAACCCAAGAATCAAAAGAGACTTGATTTTCTTCTCTGATTAAGCACATTTTTGTATTGTACACCCAACCTCTTGTGTGTGTGCATCATAATTTGGTGAACATGAGCAATTAAAAAGTGACTTTTTAGCTGTATATAATGTTTAGGCTATTACCTTACTGCACAATATACTTTAGAAGAAAAGCACTTCCAAGAAGTAATGAAAGTAAGGCTAATGTGGCAATTGGGGTGTATTAAATGTGGGCACAGCTAATTGTGCATGTTCTATGTGAATCAGTCTTCTGATAAAATTCATTAAGAATGCACATTAAAGAAATTGGCAATTACATTACCTTTTAGTCAAATGCCTCCTTTCTAACAATATTGTTAGTATTGTGAGAATTCTGTTTAGAGAGATCATTGCACAGGTGTATCAACAGTAATTCAGTGAAGCAATTTGAAAAATCTCTAGAAAGCCTTCAAATGATCTGACTTTAAAGCTGTTTAATAAGGTGTAGCAGTTCATCAAATTCTCACTCTTCCATTCTTTTTAAATATAACAGTCACATACCTGATAGAAAGAAATGCCAGTGTCTATGCTTGAATCTGTACAAAATCTTACCATGTAGTAGCTTGCAAACAGTAAGAAAAATAACAATGATGGCAGTAGCCACATTTTGAAATGTTAGTTGTGGGTTTTCGGAATACAACAGAACATATGGATGGCATGCAGGCCTTGCCACCTTGAGTTGCAGAAATAGTATCGAAATAGTAATAATACAATTCTATTCCAGAAGAAGGAAATGTACTTTTAAAGCCAATCTGTAAAAATTTCTCATTTTCTGAGAAATCAGCTATGGCCCGGTTTGAAATTGAGTACTATAAAAGTAGTTCAGAAAACACTGTTTAAAATATTGACTCATGTTTCTATGCTGTTAATACTTTATCAGCATTCTTCTGACCTAAACTTATTTCAGGTATCAAGTTAAACTGCATTTTTGACAAGGAATTTTCAGAAAAATGGAAGGAAAAATGGTGGGGTGATCAGTGCAAAACTTCATGACCGAGACCTCTAGAGACTATACAAAGTGTTTGTTCCAGATATACAAGGTGTTTGTAACTCAGAAAGACTGATCCATACTCTAGAACCCCAAGTATCAAAACCAATACAAATTTCTGAGATTTGCTGTTGCCTGAAGAGTTGATATCAGTAGAGCTATCTGAATTTAGAGCAAATAAAAAGTTATTCATAGAGTTTTAGGGTACAACCTACTAAGGTACTGAGATACTTAAAGCTGGATTTAGGCAAAACTGAAGTACTTACATCTAAATTCAAATCTCCATCAAAATGACCCATGCACTTGTATAACATTGGAGGTGCCAATATCTAATGCATATGCAAGCACTTCCTACAACATTCAATATATACAATATTACCATGTTTCTCTTAAAAATCCACTGCTTCTATTTTTGTGCTTCTCAGGACGATCATTACAGACTAGATCAGCTCCTTGTGCAGCTCTAAGTCAAAACTAAAAACATCTTTGCCAGTGCCCTCCAGATACACTGAAGAGCCACCTTCTGGATCAGGTTTTTATTAATTAATTATTTATTAAATTCATTGATAGTTTCTTTATTTTAAAGCAGAGATGAAGAAAAGAGCAGTACACATAGAGCAGCTATAGGACTGAATCAGAGGTGGGAATCTTGGATTCAGAACCCTTCCTTGCCTGAGAACATTCAAGGCCATATCTTTCATCACCAAGTGAAATGCCAGACTATAAGGTAGGCCAAACGGGAACTTTCTTCTCTCAGTATTCACTCCCTCCAGTGAAACTACACCACTGTAAAGGAGACAATAGATTTACAGGGAGGGTGTGCAGAGCATAGCCCTGATATTCCTGGTTAGCAGTCTTGGAAGAGAGAACGAGGGCTTTAAATCCTGCACAATAAATTGTTTCTATACTTTTTCCAGTGATTGTACTGACTAAGGCAAAAGCTTGACAAGAATCATCATTCATCTGACCAGAGCATTTCCACTTGTCTTCAGAAGAAAATATGCTAGATGGATAGTGAATGATATATTGAACCAGAGCTTTCAGCGATACATGTTTGTACAAACTTAGGATCCTTACCATCAAGAAAATTCACCTACCTGAAGTATTTCAAGAAAAGTATAATGTTGCATTAACTATATAAGTGTCAATAACTACAATCAATTTGTGGAACTAAGATTTGATAAATAGTTTGAAAGATAATATTTCTCTTGTTAAGCTGATTCATGGAACACGTGTCTGTGAGACACAGGAAACTATTCTACCTTGGGATCTTATTTTGCATTCTGCTTTTCTGTCTTTGACAGCCAGCTGGAAACTGGGGCTTTAAACTGTAGGCTTTTTATCTTTTGGGAAATTTAGCTTTGTAACTGACCATTTTGTAACAGATGATGATTTCACTTAGTAGATAAATTAAAAATTGCACTTTTATTAACGGAATGCAATGTGAATGAAGACTGTCAAGGGACTGCAGAGGAGGCAGAGCCTTTTGGTGAAACTGTCCCACTTCTTTGAAGAGAGCTCTCTAAAGAGTACCAAAATGCTTTCAATCTCTACAAATGTATTTCATTAAAACATAAAATTATATGATTTGGAAGCAACCCATTTAAAAAAATCTTCCTCTGTCCATGGTGTAGTCACAAAATGGCCCTTTTCCTTAAATTTTGCCTTCTCTTCTAACAGTTTTAAGGTTTGCCTGTCGAAACTAACTCTAGGAAGGCTTCTCCTGCTTCTCAGGAGCAGCATCTGTCCCTTATCACTTACAATCAGGCATTTATTATTCTTTCAGTAACCTCCCAGAGTGCTGTCTCATTTCAGGATTCTGCCTGTTTTGCCATCTATGATGGGAGACTGTAAAATACTACATTAAGTACAGTAACAAGAGCTATATTTTCAAGATTAAAAAAAGATTTTAATTGTTTTGCATAGAAATTTATACACAAATGGAAGGGGACTAAGAAGTGTTTAGTTTCAAAAACTCTTCCTTAAATACCCATTATTGATTGTGTTCAAAATGAAATCCGGAGTCAGACAGGGCATTAGTCTTTCCCAAGAAAGAGGTTTTGTGGTACTATTGGAAAAACTGGGATATTGTTTTATTTACATGAAAGTTTAGTGAATACTAAGCATCTACTTTGTCCCTTCTATGAGATGACAATCAAGAGTCCCTTCAGGCATCCCAGAGGAGCCACACTCTTTTTTCTTCACTCTAGCTCTGTATTCCCTGCCCATCTAGGCTTCTAGAGCATCTGAACTATTCCAATTCTACACAACAGTCTTTGGGCTATTAAGTACAATTGATTACCTTATCCTGAAGCACTGTCACTTTCCTGGGGATTTACAATAAACCAAGATAAACAACATGTAATGAAATCCACAGCTGTGTGCATAAAAGATGCTTTTCAAAACAAATCCTTCCTTGTTAATACAGGACTTTATGTGTATTTACATCATAACAATCAGAGCTCTAGAAGTAAAAGTTACCATTTTACTTACTAAGATTTATATTTTACCTATTCATTTTCAGCTGTGTTAATACTTTCCTGAAATCCCAATCTGTCAAACTGATTATTCCCAGAAGATACTCATTGCTTTTAATCGTAAACGTCAGCAAGAAGAATATAATTGAAATACTCTTTCTAACCAAGTTCACATCACTGAAGTCTATTTTATGATATGCTACATTAGGTAGCTTTATTCTGAAATGTCAAGGAGGGGTGGGGACGCGGGGAAAAGAGAGACAGAGGTTTTATAGTATACAGGAAATAGTTCATCGTTCATGTTCTACTAATAATCTTAAACATCAACCTTGAGCACCAGAATTATTCTTGTTCCAAGAATAATTGAAGCTTACTGCCTGATCGTTCTATGGCCTATCTTTAAGACTGTTAATTATGCATGATAACTACTGAAATGAACAAGAGTAAGCTGTCTTCATAACGGCCACCAACACTAAGGCCATTATTTTCCTTAACTGAATAACAGTTCTAATATTTGTTTTTTCTGATTTCAGTGTTGATTTAACAGGAGCTCAGTAAATTAAAATTGTAGAAACAGGGTATGTAGTATATTAGTCAGGATTTTTTCCTCTTAATTCCCCATTCACACCACACATGTGAATACAAGTAGCATAGTCAGACTCACCAAAGGGTTTTTGTTTAATTTTTTACACTTTTGTTTAGGAAATGCTTTATATTATCATAATACACACTCTTGTCCTCTCTTTCATATTTGCTTGAACAGCTAGTTCAGTATGGTACCTAAATAACATAAATTCAGAATTTAAGCACGTGCTTAAGTGCTTTGTTAAGCTAGGTTTTAGAGCCAATTCATAGAAAAGTCCATACAAAAATTCAGGGAAAATAGTTTCACCATGTCTTTTTAACATTAGACCTAAAACAGAGTTTCACCACCACTTTTACACTTCACACAACTTTCCTGATCTTCTTCAAAATCCACTCCATTATGACTAAATCTCTCAGGTTTTACTCTATTCTGCAATATCTCCTGTCTTTCTTTCTGTATCCAGCTTCCTTCCCTTGGTAATGAACACATACCCAGATGGTGCTTTAGTGACACCAGTCTACTCTTGCAGATAGACACACTGATAAACAAATATTTTCACCTGCCTATCAGCAGATCACAGTCTGATACCATGTTCCATCTTGATCTATGAAAATAAAGTGTTTTATTTATTATATATGAGAGAGAGATTTTTAAGGCAATATAAACAGAAAAAAGCACAAGTAAGTAGCACATAATCAACTTAAAATAATACTTGGCAAACAATGTTGAATCCTGCCAGATTTGTTGTCCACTGCTCGCATGCAAGATGGACCAATGGGATAATAAGGTAGATAATCACAGTGCATTTGGATTACTATACAGTATGTAATTACTATTTTTTCATCCAAGCTTTGGTCATGGAAACAATTAAAATTAATAGAATACTCAGTAGCACTTCCAGGAAAGAAAATACATCTGTTAATTAACTGTACTTTGTAACCTGAATATGTTTAAAGAAAGACAGTGTGTAGGTGGAAAAATATATACCCTTATGCCTCATTTTTCTTTTGCAGTTAGCCTAGATCTTTATATGCATAAATTATCTTAGGTTAAGTAATTGACTTTTTTAAAATTATAACATTTACTTTGTCTAATAATTTTTAAATGCTTCCTTCTCAATATCTTGTCACATTCCACAAGTGCAACTGATTTGGCTAAATTTCCTAGTTTGGGGGGGATTATCTATAAATCAGAAAAGTTAGATATCCAAATTTCATTTATGTGCTCTCATGAATGCAAGCACACAGGATAAGAATTTTCAACACTAAAAGGATATACAGAAAAAGTGTTTGCAGTTTCTATGGCCTTGGAGCTAGAAAAAGGACAAAGAGAGGAAGTGGGTGCCTGCCAGTCCAAATACTATCACACATTAAAAAAACATGACTACAGATGAATATAAATTTATTTTATTATTTTAAATATAGCTGTATTCTATTTATTTATACATTTTATTGTGTTGGCACAAAACTCCACCGATTTGACTGGAGACATTACACAGCTAAACGAAGTCACCTACTATGTCATCAGCAAAAATACTTATAGATTTTACACTGAACCCTAACACATCCTAGCTCAATAAATAAATTTGGCAATATGTCTTTTTATAGAAAGTTAAGACATATGCAGTAATTATCCTTAACTTCTTAAAACACTGAAATAATCCTATATGCATATCTATATTAAGCCAAGTATCTGCTCATAGCAATATATTTTTCATCAGCAAAGAAAAATATTTCTGCTGATTTGCATTTTTTAAGAGATACTAATTCTTGATATTCCACTAATGGTGGAATAACATACATAACATACATCTGAACAAGCCATCTATCACTTTATGGGAAAAACTTGACTTTATTTCTTTATCTTTTACATCTTAAACTTCTATTTTTACATGTATATAATATGATATGTTATGAGTTAGTGTGAAGTAGAATGATTATTTTCTGCTGATAATAATTTCAATCATCCTTAGAAAATGTATGAGAAGTTTATGGGATCAACTATTTTAAGTCTCCTTTCTATTAATCTTATATGATATTTAAAGTGACTGTTGGACACTTCCAGTTTGATAAAACACCAGAGTATCTACATATTCAAAGTGAACTATGAGCTGTTTTTCATAAGTAGTGACAAGACATGAATTCAGAAAATATTTAAATCAATTACTCAGCAAAGTTCAAATCCTTATTTGTATATAGATCTCTCTGCAAAGAGAGAAACAATTACTTCATTAGAGTGTGGTAGATGATATGCTTAATGAACTTAAAAAAAAAAAAGCCCCCGAAGTTTTCATTTTGAAAGATATGTTCATTCTGTAATTTACGTAAAGTTTCCTGAGAAAAATAATTGTTCTACCTTCTGCTGGTATCTAAGTATTATTCTGCAAAGGAAAATGGAGAAGGAATTAATGATATGAAAATAAATACTAAATCTGTAAATCTAGGAACCAGATTAATTACAACATTGGACACACAATCCTCGAAAACTAATTAATCCCCCTCAAAACATATATTTTTTAAGTTCACACAGTAGTTTTCTCTTTGAAAAGACCAAGGGGGCAGGGGGAGAAGAGTAAAATCATCATATAATTTAATCAGAAATATCCTGCCCCTTATATTATAGGGGGGTTTATCACTTCTAATCTCACTGTAGATTAGATCTCAGAATACAAAAATTCTCAGTGTGGGAGGTCTAAAGGTGTTCTTCTCCAGAAATGTTACAGGATAAATTGTCGGTGCTGAGTTCTGAAATTATGGTGTTTCAGATTTGTCTTTAGCCTAGCTTTGGTGCTTGAAACGTGACATGTCAATACAACATATTTTTTAGAAATAGTCTGTAATATTTATCACTGTTGACTCTTCATACTGGTATTATATTACTTTAAAAAATGAAAAAGAACATGTTAAATAATTTGTGGTCTAGCAAGTGTTGCTAGACAATCTTTTATGCAGTTGAGTCTCTTGAAGATAGTATGATACTGCTGAATAAATGGGAACAGATACAGGAAATGCCTAGTATCCTACAAACCCAAGGACAAGCTGCTGACTTTTTGTTTGTTACTAAAAAATAGGTTAATACCATCCACAGGTTATGTAGCCAGCACATGCATCTGAAGAACAATGTATCATTTCACTGACATGCCACAACTGACAATGTGTATGGTTCATATATGGTATCAAGTGAAGTTGCAGTGAGCTAAATCTATAGAAACCTCATTAAAAGTAAACTGTTAATTCCAGGGTGACACCTACAATATATGTTATTACCACGCACATGCAGAGATAGGGAAAAGAAAGTGCTGTCAACCTTGAAGGAAGGAGTGTGGTAGAGACAACTCAGAAGCTAGTAATTTATATACACTCATTTGATAGCACTTCGCAAGAGGTACAGAGTGAACTGATTATCCATGGGATATTATTGAATTTCTGTGAGCATGGATGGACATTTCAAGAGGGACTGCCATCGCTTTCATAGTAGGCAATTCCCTCTGCTAATTAGTACAGAGGCATAAAATAAGCAACTCTAGGTATACGTGAAAAGTTATTAGGGAAGAAAGATTTCACTTGTCTAAGAAATTATGTTTTATACAGTAATTAGCATCTGCCACTGGGCCAGAGACAATACATTGCCTGGAAATGTAAGGTGATTCCTTAACTGTTAGATTACAAGAGATATTGCTGCCTCAAGTAAAGAAAAGTTTGTTTGGTCTTAGCTTTTCTCTCCATTTAGGTCTCAAATTGTTATACCATTATGAAGATTATCCTAGAGGCAAAACAAAGAAAAGAATCACTAAAATAGTGAAATGAGCTGTTGGGTTTCTTTACTGCATTTATAGTTCAAAGTGCATTTTGACAGCTAACATCCAGACTACAATCTCTCTTTAAATGTGCAGAGCTCTTCAGCACATTGACAACAGCCACTGTTGCTACTAATAAGAAGATATGTCTATCCAAAGGCAATGTCAAGAGGTTGCCCATCATTAAAATGAATACATGTTGACTTCTGCAAGATTACAGAATGCCAGAGAGCATCCCAGGAAAAAAGTGTGGAATTATAGGAGACAGGAAGCAAGGGGTCTTCTAGCACTAAAATTCTTTTTATCGTACACTCCACTGTGAAGGCCTGAGAGCAACTGGCTCATTTACAACAAAATTGCCTTTTCTCAGGAGACTGTTTTTTCCCTGTAGATTTCAGTTGATTAGTAAACAAGTGAAAGACAAAAATAAGAGAGGAAGAACATCAAAAGCATCACTTAGCATTTCTTAGGCACCAGAGAACATAACTAGCTGTAGCATCAGGTCAACATGTGAAACAGTGGGTGTCTCTTCAGTAGTAGATAGCTGCACTACACAAACATTTCTGAAGTTCAAAAGAAGTGGAAAGCAAATGGGAAGTTATTGTTCTTACAAAACACAGCGAGAGAAAATAGCCAATTTGAGGTAAATATCTCACTTAAATTTACTAAAAAGTTCCCCGTGTCATTTATGGAAATGGGCCATTAAGTACTGAGGGGTTCTATACATCGATTTTGCAGAAAGGAGAAAGCAAAAGCACTTCTACAAAGCTAATATTTATTGCTGGTACTCGTAAGCAACATATATGACAAACTTTTCTGTTACTGTACTGAGACATCACGGAATATATGTGGTGTGTGTGGATTACCTGAAGTAATCACTTCAGTTAATAACCCAAGTATTCCTTAAGGAAAATCCTACTGACGAACACTAGAACTGCTATTTATTGCCCAGCATCAGACTGATTAACAGAAGGCTTTGTGCCCACAGAACTTTTAAAGTCAACATGTAGGAAAATTTTAAATAGAATGAGGAGAGGAGAAAGGCAATTTCCTGTTTCATTTTGCATCAGGAGACTACACTCCCTAGGAACTGCCTAAATTCAGTGGAGGAAGAGATGATGCTCCAAAAAGTGCTTTGCAATAAATACCTATTGCAGGTGCTCTTAAGCCCTTCTGAAATCCCTGTCAGTTCTTCCAAGGTTCAGCCAGCTGCTGAATGTATGCTCCATTTCCAGTTCCTGATGGCCTTGGCTGCTGCTTCCCAAAAAGAGCAGGCAGCTGTGCTGACATGGTCTGGGAGGAGAATACACAGCATGTCTGCCTGGCCCAAACTGCTGGGATGTTGGCACGATTTAGGAAACTATAAATGCCTGCTGTCAGGTAAGCAAACAGTCCTTCACCCATGCACAGAAACTGTCAGCAACTATCTCCCCAGTGGCCACAGCTCTGTCTTGTGTTGTGGGCAGATGACAGGGCCACTGAGTCGGTTGAACCCTATTTTCTTCTTGTGGAGATGCATCCTGTCTTTCAGCCTAAAGAGGTGGAATGGAAAGATCATACAAACCAGAGTCTGTAGGTCATGCATTTGGTCATGCTGGTCATTTTCATTAAAAACACCAGTTGTTGCTTCATTCTGAGAGAAAATGTGAGAAGGAGATCTATCCTAAAACATGTAACTTTTATCTATTTGTGCAGGAATTCTCCTGCTTTAACCATTAAGAAATGTATTCTAAATACAAAGCTTCATGTCCTCTTTATCTTTTCCTTCTTGAGCACTTCACATCAACATTCCAGAAGTCTGAAATGATGGAGGTTTAAACTGGTCAATTGGTCAAGAAATATACAAGAATGGAACAACACTACGACTTCACATACCACTATCCAGTAATTACAGCCTTCACTCTTTCCAGTTCAGTAAGAGCAGAGTATTGGTAATTGTCGCTGTACTGATTTACCTGTACATACATCAATGACTGTAGCACCCTGGCTTGAGAACATCCATATGGCCTTCCTACATATGCTTATTATTTACTTATACTTATTATTTCCACCAATTTTTTTTTACTAGTGCAAAGAATATTGATTAGAAATAGTTTTAAAACATGAGCAAGGCTTTTATATATACCCACAATTTCCCCAGTGCATATTGTTTTATGCATGTACACACCGTGAACGAGTGAGTGCACACTGATTTATGTTTGCAATTTGCACTAACCGTAAAAGAAGGTAGTAGTTTATTTTTTTGCTTTAAAGAAAAAAACATGGTCATAAATAGAAATCTTAGAAAAGCCCTGAATACAGTCTCATAAAATTAAATGCAAAAAGAAATATTCCCTTCCCCCAAACCAGTTAAGCTATTTCATAAAAGGAACAGATAAGATAAAAATACAAGCATGTAAGGCATTTTCGAGAACTATATATTTTTTAAATAGTGAGAATTGCTGACCAGGCAAATTACTTATTTTATACTTCTTTTCAGAGAAAAGTACCACTGAGAAATTATACAAGCATATGCATTTTTACATGTGGATGCTCATGGGACCAAATGCCAAAGTAATTCATTATCTGCAACACTGTTAAAATTAAAAAATGGACTTTAGAAATTCCATGATACTGTGAAGGTTACCAAATGAACGTCTTACTCATGTTCAAACGAATAAACAGGTCACTTATTCTCACAATAGTATTTTTTCCAGTTATGGAAACATAGCAAAAAATAATGTATGTAGTAATCGAGGTAAATTTCCATTAATATTTATAGCCTAGTTTTCCAGTTAGCAAGTCTCATGTGACCACACACTTAAATTTATGCAGCTCTAATAACTGTTGAGCTTGTAGACTGCTATCAGGAAACTTTGCAGTGGAGAGGAAGGGGAGTTCATCCAAAAAATTCATAAAATGCCTGTGAAAGCAGACAATTTACAGAGAAGGGAGGCCACAGCTAAAGGAAAGGTTATAACCTGAGCAAATGCATTGGGTGTCAGGATATCTACGTGGGGGAGAGAATGCATCCTTATAACTGTCACAGTTTTAAGAAATGTTTCAGTCAGACACTAAATAATGGCAGGTTCCAAAAGAAAGCAAGTGTGAAACACTAGTCTGCAAGAAAAAGATTTCATTCATTCTGTTTTCATAGAATTATTTGGGTTTATTTGGTTTTCATATTAATATTTCAGAATAAAGTCCTCTTCACACAAGCCCTTTCTTCTCCCTAAAATTATAACTTCTTGCAAAAGAATTTTAGACACAGTGTCCAAACCAATAAGTTTTGTTCAGTTATGATAACGTACATAACCTGAATCCATGCTTCCTTGACTGGGGGTAAATTTGACTCCTTTTACAGAGGCCTATCAGATATCTGTTGACCTAATGTGATCAATTTGAGCCTAAAAATTTGCTGCTGAAAGTGATACAGTTGCCTTGTTCATCTGTCTTGTACAGTGGGAAATCAGGTCATTTCATCATGTTCATCTTAGTTTGCTATAGCAACAAAGAAAACCAGATTGTATTAGATTGTAATTGTATTAGATTAGATTGTATTAGACTGACTATGGTCTGTTTTTTCTGATGAAAAATTGTTTAATACTGAAAGGACGAGGGAGACCAGTTCAAACCCTAATGAAAAATCATTTCCTCCTTCGATATAGAGCCATGCAACTTCCCTCTAAATCTTAATGCCGAACCACTGCATTTCAGATAGCAGAAAACAGTCTGCCCCTTACTAGATTTCAGATCAGATGGTTCACTATGTGACAAAATCTAGAGGTCAAAAAGGATACCAAGAATTACAGCATACAGCAGCAGTCTCAGTGTTAAAAAGGCAAGTGTTGCACTACATAGCAGTGTAGTAAACACAGCAAAGATATGGGATGCCACTGATCAAAATGACAGCTTTTCATCTGTGCTCTATGTAATGCTGTCAATTTCCCTGATTTAAGGAAGAAAGACAAGCATGAGTCTTTTTATAATGTCTATTGATTATTTGAGCCCTTCTAAAGATCAGTTCCTTGTACCATTTAACTGAGAAGGAGAAGAGAATGCAAGAAGATATATAGCATGGCTTAATAACCATGAAAGAATCTAATGGAAATCCGGTAGCTAAACCATTAGTAAAACATCTGAAGATTGTTACTACTTGAATATAGTATGTGGTACAGACTTTTTGTTTCATTAATTGATATGCTGTAATAAAGAAGACAAACTGCATTGAGTTTGATTTATGTATTGCATTTGCAAAAGCCTAGGGATTACTTTTTAATGTAAATGCTGTCTTAAATAATTTTAAGTCCCTTGAGTGAAATCCCAGCAATAGACAGTCAATGAAAGCTCTACTGTTCATTCCTATAGCACTATAATTTATCTCTAATTACTATCTATAAAACTGTTACTATTATTTATTTTTAAATTTTGAAAAGCCAGAATGTTTAATATCCCAAAGCAAGAAAAGATGAGGTCTATCTAGCTAATTCATCCATCTTGCATCATACTAATTCATCAGAAGTAAAAAGGCAGAAACACTTTTTACTTCTGTGTTTTGCATTTTCACGTATCAGCAAATGCTTGTCAAGTAGAAAGTCTCTTCTCAGAACAACTGAGCAGAAACTCTCACTAAACCTATTCTGTGTGGCCCCTTCTGTGAGCTGATGAAATCTGAAGGACAACTTAGTTTCTTTTCCATTTTATGTAGATACTGGAAAGGCTTCTGGAACATCTTAATATACCACATTGGAAGAGAAAACATTGATTGGAAAGACAGAGAACTAATAGAAAAACTTCACTTCTCTGTGTCAGCTGCACATGTCTCATCCTCAAGTACCAAAATTTTCCATTATTTCTGTGTCTGCCTTTTCTCACAAAAGAATCTGTAATCTCACAGCACAAGTTCAAACATCCAAAATAAATAAGCTTTGATAGCAGGGAAACAAAAGTATAACATGAGTCAAAACCTCTCCATTAAGAACCTTACTCTGAAAGATGCCAGAAATCTTAGGCCATATATAATGAAAACATAACTAATAATGTGAGCTACTATATGTCTTATATGGAAGGTGGTGACTCATGTCCCACCTCAGTATGCATCAGCTACAGAACTACGTATGTGTAGAAGTCTAGTGAGGAATGGTAATAAATGAGTAAACTTTTGGAATCAGAAGTGTGATTAGTAAGATTCAGCTCTAACCTCATAAAATAATGTATATGATTCTGACTGAAGTCACAGAAGAGATGCCCACTCCGACAATAATGACAGCTAAGTCTATTTCACAGCTGATCCAACTTCCTTCAACATCACTGGGCAGCAGTGTCTACATGATGACTATTGCCCCTTCAAAACATTCTGTTGGGCACACAGACATAAATCAAACACAAGTATTCAAAGAAAAAAAACACTTCTACTCCCTGGTGGAAGAGACAAGTGTTGATTTTTTTGCCTACACCTTCTGGAATTATCCAGTTTGAATGCATAAATATACAAATTAATGTATGGAAATTTATGTCTAATGCTTTTCCTTTATATCACAGAAGTATAGGCCTATGGGTGTATGGTGAACAATACAAACATAATAATCAATCATATCAGGGATTTTTTTTCTGACCATGTAACCTTTCAGGGTTTTCAGTAGTACACATGGCAAACTAATTTTGTGCACTATTGATAAAGCACTATCCAGTGCTTTATATAACATTACATTGGATAAAACATTGAAATACATTGAAAGAAGTAATTTTAAATGACAAAACAACTTTTGGACTGTCTGTCTAGAAAAAAAGGCTGCCCATGGCCTGGATGAGCAAATGGTGTGCTGGGTCAAGCACTGGCTGGATGGACAGTGACAGAGAGTGGTGGCCAATGCAGTTAAATCCAGCTGGCGGCCGGTCACAAGTGGTGTTCCTCAAGGCTCGGTGTTGGGAGCATTTTTGTTCAACATCTTTATTGATGGTCTTGATAAAGACATCAGTAAGTTTGCAGATGACACCAAGTTAAGCGGGAGTGTTGATCTCCATGAGGATAAGGAGGCTCTACAGAGAGACTTGGATAGATTGGATCGGTGGGCCAACGTCAACAGGATGAGCTTCAACAAGGCCAAGTGCCAGGTCCTGCACTTGGGCCACAACAACCCCCTGCATGGCTACAGACGTGGGGAGGTGTGGCTGGAGAGCTGTCTGGAAGAGAAGGATCTGGGAGATCTAACTGACAAGCAGCTGAACATGAGCCAGC
>PYXB01028306.1:0-10934 GCA_010365825.1 Otus sunia | reverse complement strand
GTTCCATGAGCTGCTGTTCCCACTACCAAAACTTCAGCACACACAACCAATACACCAGGTAATGTATAATTGTCCTTTGTATTTGTAGTCGAGTGCCTTTTTCTTTTTAATGTTTTTTTTACTGTTTTTATGTCTGACCTTTGACATTTAAAGGGTGAGAATACCCTGCCACGTTGAATTACTTTGGCAGGTGTTCTTCTGCAGCATGTGTATAAAGAATCTACAGTTAATACAGTTTCCTTCACCAGCAGGCACTAAGCTCTTTCTTACCAGTGTGGAGTGGCATGTTTCAGCCTAATAAGTATTTTTAAGATGCTTTAGATGAAATTGCCCATGAAGGCACATGTTTCTTTCATCTGCAGCTGAAACCTTCTTACACATCCAGCTAAAGCAAGTAGCTGAACCTCACACCTTACCTGTGCTGCAATATAAGGCTGAAACTCTTTCATTATTCAGTGAATTACAGTAGTGAAAGAGCATTGCTATAGAATAAAGAGAATGACTCCAGCAGCAATACCTTCAGACCCCATATCCCCAGGCCAGTAACTACCTAAGTTCATCAAGGGGAGGGACTTCACCTCTTTAAGCAGATCAGCAGAGAAATGTTGCAAGGAGTTCACCCCTTTGATTTTCTCTTGGGCAATTTTCTTCTTTGAATCTTTAGTAACTCACTGGACCTTCACTGTCAACTTAAGAAGCTGATAGTATTTGGAGTTTGTAGGAAGGGACTACAGTCTTGTATTAAGTGACCAGCAACTGATGAGTGAGTTTTAATTTTTGACACTGTTACCCTTTAACTATTGTTATCTGTTTCTTACTAAGCTAGTATAATCATTCCACCATTGGATGTATTGATGTGTTCATATTAAAATGTTTAGCAAGTAGCCATTTATATTTTAATCAGTGGTTGGTTGTTTGTAGTCATTACAGAAAGAGGAATTCCAAAGGAATGATTTATCTCATTTATAAGATAAAGCCAAGAAAATATCTGTTTGCCTACACTAGTTACAGATTAATTCTTACTAGGTAAGAGGTGGATTTCTGCATTCTAGATTTTCAAATTCAGACATGATGTGGTTGTTTTAATATTAAATTAGACCGTTTGCATTATTTATTTCTGTCTGAATGCCTCCTTCTTGGAGGAGGAGCTGAGATTTATTTTATTTTATAAGTAGCAAAATCACCAAGAAAGTATGGAGTTGTAAAGAGGGAGATAAATATATTATTGTGAATAAATTAGTAAAATGTGAGCAAATGAGGCAACTATTTGCTTATCTCCTTCTCCCTAAATGATGTTAGAAAACCTAAGTATTTTATCATAGCTTTTTTTCTAGATAAATATTTAGATCATTCATTGATACTAAACTGGGAGGAGCTATGGGCTCTCTCGAGAGTAGAGAGGCTGTACAGAGAGATCTGGATAGACTAAAGACCTGGGCAGTCACCAACCGTGTGAAATTTAACAAGAGGAAGTTCAGGATTCTTCACCTTGGATGAGGTAATTCTGGTTAGATGTACAAATGGGGGTACAAGAGGCTGGAGAGCTGCCCTGCAGAAAGAGATCTGGGGGCTGGATTCATGGCAAGTTGAGTATGAGTCAATAGTGTGCCCTGGCAGCCAAAAGGCCCAACTGTGGCCTGGGATGCATCAAGCACAGCATAGCTAGCCAGTTGAGGGAGGTGATTGTACCACTCTACACTGCACTGGTGCAGGCCCACCTCAAGCACTGGGTGCAGTTTTGGGTGCCTCAATATAAGAAGGACATCAAACTGTTAGAGTGTGTCCAGAGGAGGGTGACCAAGATGGTGAAAGGCCTCAAGGGCAAGACTTACAGGGAGCAACTGAGGCCACTTGGTTTGTTCAGTTTGGGGAAGAGAAGGTGATGAGGGGTGACCTCATCACAGTCTACAACTTCCTCAAGGGGGGCAGCGGAGGGGGAAGAGCTGATCTCCTCTCTCTGGTGACCAGCAATAGGGCACAAGGAAATGAAATGAAGCGGTGTCAGGGGAAGTTGAGATTGGACATTAGGAAAAGGTTCTTCACTGAGAGGGTTGTTGGTCACTGGAATAGGCTCCCAGGAAGTGGTCACAGCATCAAATGTGTCAGAGTTCAAGGAGCGTCTGGACTACACTCTTAGTTTTAGGTAGTCCTGTGAGGAGTAAGGAGTTGGACTTTGGCTCCCTTCCAACTTGAGATATTCTATGGTTCATTTTCAAAATGAACCTATCCCTGTTTCTTGAAAGGCCTTTTTTTATTACTTTGAAAATTACTTTCCTTAAAGGGAAAAAATACACAGAAAATATTCTAATAATGCTAAGAATATAAAAATAAGATGAAAATGTTAATGCTGAGGTCAAAAAATGTTTTTATTTTACCAAATATCCTTTTCCCACTATTTTAGATTTTTTTGTATGGGTTGTTTACATCTGTTCTATCTGGAATATAAAAATAAGATGAAAATGTTAATGCTGAGGTCAAAAAATGTTTTTATTTTACCAAATATCCTTTTTCCACTATTTTAGATTTTTTTGTACTGGTTGTTTAAATCTGTTCTATCTGGATCAGAACTTCCCACTACTCCTTGCCGGGGCTTTTTTAGTCACTAGGCAAAAAACCCCCTAGTCATCTGTACACAGATGTTTAAAAGTATATTTCTCTGGAAACCTCACAACATCTATTTAGGGAAAATCACAAATAGCTCTATAAAAATAATAATTAAAAAGATGCAGATCATAAGAAAGTACTTTGGTGTCAGAAAGGGTACCCTGATGTGCATCTGGAACAAAGAAGAGGAACAGACTGCTTGGGCTGAGTTAATGGACCTACAGCAGCATAAATGGCAGCAACATCATCATTCACAGAGAAGGAGCAGCATGTGGGAGGTGATGCATTCTAGGTCCTCCTTGCTGAGTTACGCTCATGTTATTTTTCAATCTGTAAGTGATTTCATTTGCCTCTTTTGCATTATCTAGGAATGATAAGTAAAAATTGTGTAAATTACTACATCAAGTATATGTGGATCTGGGGAAACAATTCTGACATTTGTCATGTTAGGGGAGATGAACTGAACATTATAAAATTACCTTCCCATTAGGCTAGTAGACAAGAGACTGAGAGCAGAGATTTGCTAGACTGGAAAGAGCCCAGTTCCATCTCCTTTACTCCCCTCATCAGGTGTTGATACACATTGATAAGAAACGCCTGAGCCTTCTCTTCTCCAAGCTGAACAGTCCCAGCATTCCCAGCCTTTCCTCATATGCGAGGTTCTCCAGTCTCTTCACCATCTTGGTGTCTGTTTGCTGGACTCTGTCTAGTGTGTCCATGTCTTTCCTGTACTGAGGAGCACAGAATTGGACACAGCTCTCCAGAGGCAGCCTCACCAGTGCTGAGTAGAGGGGAAGGAACATAGCCCTTGACTGGCTGGCAACACTCCTCCTAATGCAGCCCAGGATATCATTCACCTTCCTTGCACCAAGGGCAAAGAAGGGCATATCTAACTGCTGCCCTTTCATCTACCAAGCCAGTCCTTTAATCACAGAAGACTAAGGCTTTTGGAGCATAGTTTCCCCTTGGTGAAGCTATGCTGACTACTTCTCATGATCACATTCATGTTCTTCATGTGCCTGGAAATGGTTCACAAGATTAGTTGCTCCTTCACCTTCCCAGAGACCAAGTTAAAGCTGACCAGCTTGTAGTTCTCTGAGTCCTCCTTCTTGCCCTTTTCAAAAACAGAAGTGACATTTGTTTTCCTTCAGTCCTCAGGTATCTCTCCCAGTCACCATGATCACTCAAAGATTATTGAGAGTGATCTCACAATGACACCAAGCAGCTCCCTCAGCACTCATGGGAGCATTCCACCAGGGTTCATGGACTATGTATGTCTGGTATTCCCTGACTTCTTTCACCAAGGATACACCATCCTTGCTCCAGACTCTCCCCTTGATCTCTAGGGCCTGGATTCCTGAAGCCTGGTCTTGATAGTAAAGACCAAGGCAAAGAAAGCATTCAGCACATCAACCTTTTCCACATCCTGTATTGCCAGGTCCCCCAAGTCATTCAGCAATGGGCCCACATTTTCCCTAGTCTGCTTTTTGTCACCTGTGTACTTAAAGAAGCCCTTCTTGTTGTCTTTGACATCCCTGGCCAGATTTAATTCCATTTCAGCTTTGGCTTTCATAACTGTGTCTCTGCATGCTCAGACAGAGCATGAATATTTGAAGAATAATAATTCTTAATTATCTCATGCCCTTTCATCATGCAAACTGCCAGTCAGATGCTTTAGGGAACGTTCCTGTGTGGCCGATCAAAAACCCCCACCCACACACAGACATGCACACACATGCACCACACACTGGAGGAATGCTCTGAAGAGGCAAGCAGAGGCTAGGAGCCCTTGAGGCTCAGGGGAGGATGATGGAGCAACTGTTCACAGCTGTTGCACAAGAAACCAAAATCATCTCAATATTAAAGGAAACTGGGGAGGTTTTTTTTTTTTGTTTTTTTTTTTTTTTGTTTGTTTTTTTTGACAAACAGAAACTATAACAACCAGCTGTACTTAAAAGAAATGCAGAGCTAGGGCAGGGCAAAATTCATTTTAGGTTTATGTATACTGTTAAAATAACAGCTTGTGTATTTGTTAGGGTGGAAGCAAGCCTTGTCAGGCCCAGCAGTGTCACAAGCAAGAGCTGGATGAGCTGAATGAATGTATGTCCAGCCTCACTGCTGCAGACCTGATCTGTCAGGGACACTTCTGCCTGGCCTAGGTCCCCAGAGTGGACCATTCCTCAAAAGAACTGCCACATGGGACAGCTCACACTGGAGCAGGCTTATTCTGAAGGACTGCAGACCCCAGAGAGGACCCACACTGGAGCAGGGGAAAAGTGTGAGGAGAGAGGAGCAACAAAGACAAACTGCAATGAACTGAACACTCCAGTGCTCAGAGGGGAAAGAGGTAGAAGATTAGGGAATGAATCATGGAATCATTTAGGTTGGAAAGGACCTTTAAGATCATCAAGTCCAATCACTAACCTAACACTGCCAGATCCACCACCAAACCATGCCATATTTGCATGTCTTTTAAATATCTCCAGGGATGGTGACTCAACCACTTTCCTGAGCAGCCTGTTTCAATTCCTGACAACCACTTCAGTGAAGAAATTTTTCCTAATATCCAACCTCAACCTCCCCCAGTGCAACTTGAAGCCATTTCCTCTTGTCCTGCTCTTTGTTTCCTGGGAGAAGAGACTGAGACACACCTTGTTACAACCTCCTTTCAGGTAGTTGTAGAAAATGATAAGGTCTCCTGTCAGACTCCTTTTCTCCAGGCTAAACAACCCCAGTTTCCTCAGCTTCTCCTCATAGGACTTGTGCTCTAGACCCTTCACCAGCTTCATTGCTCTTTGGACACACTCCAGCACCTCAGTGGCTTTCTTGCAGTGCAGGACCCAAAACTGAACCCAGTATTTGAGGTGTGACCTCACCAGTACCAAGTACAGGGGTATGATCACTTCCCTAGTCCTGCTGGCCACACTATTTCTGATACAAGCTGGGATGCCACTGGCCTTCTTGGCCACCTGGGCACACTGCCGGCTCATATTCAGCCAGCTGTTGACCAGCATGCCCAGATGCTTTTCCACCAGGCAGCTTACCAGCCTCTCTTCCCCAAGCCTGTAGTGTTGCATGGGGTTGTTGTGACCCAAGTGCAGGACCCAGCACTGAGCCTTGTTCAGTGTTGTGCAGTTGGCCTCAGCCCATCAATCCAGCCTGTCTGGATCCTTCTGTAGAACCTTCCTACCCTTAAACAGAACAACACTCCTGCCCAACTTGGTGTCATCTGCAAACATAGTGAGGGTGTACTCAATCACTTCATCCAGATTGTGGATAAAAATAACATGAAGGAATGATGGTGTGCCCAGGAAAAAGGAGAAGGTGGGGGCAAGGTGTTTTAGTTTTGGCTTTGTTTCTCACCATTGATTCTATTTTAACTGGTAATAAACTAAATTTCCCCAAAGTCAGTCTGTGTTGCCCATGATGGTAATTGTTAAGTGATCTCCCTGACCCACAAGCTTTTTAATCTTATTTCTCACCCTGTCATCTCCTACTGAGGAGGGGGAGTGAGAGAGTGGCTGGGTGGGAGCCTGGCAGAAGGACAAAGCTGTGCCACCACACATGGCTAAGGACATTTGTAGTCACACGAGTGAGACAATTCACATGAATGAGAAAGCCATGTAACTCATGACAGAGCAGAAGCCAGGTAAGAGCTGCATAGTGTACAGTCAGGAAGCTGGGGCTCAAGTCAAACCTTTTGCAACAGAAGAGTATTAAAGGCTCCTCTGTGACATTTCCCAACAGTGACGCACTGGTACTTTCTTCCTTGTACTGCTTGTTCAACTTGTCTTCCTAGATTTTTCAGGATACAAACCTAGACTTTGCTGGAGTTGATTAAGCATTAAATACTTCAGTCCTGAATTCACATCACTTAGTTTTTCACCTGTGTCTTACACTGAGTTACCACACCATCATGGAGAGTGCTTCAGATGACCGGCAGATATTTACCAGAAGAAATCTACCATTTCCAGAATAAAGTCAACAAAAGTGGGAAAAAACCCCAACCAAACAAAAACCTATTGCTTACCACATTTAGGGCTATGTAGTAGATTGGTACCATATTGCAATGCTCTATATTTGTAATACCATTGCTACTCAAGTATGTTTTATGATCTCTTGAAAGTCTCTTCAGCTAGTGTGAAAAAAAACATATGTCAAACTCCATTTTTTTCCCTAACATTAATAAACTAGATGATAAGAAATAGATATCCTGTTAGTACTATTACAACGATATCACTTACTTGTACAACTCTGAACATGTGGGAGGAAACTTTGTTTGTACTATACATAGACTGCTAATATGTCCTAAAACTTGCTGCATATTTATATAGACCATGGATAAAAAAATATCACTTAACATATGATCTCATCGTACAAAAAAATTGCTGTCTGGAGACCTGATCCTACTGGGAGCACATGAAAATTCAAGTACCTTCACCCATTAGCCCTAGGAGCCCTTGGAATCAGCGAGGAGATGCTGCCTCTTACAGAGGAAAACACAGGATTTTTTTTTTCCTTTTTCTCTCTGTATTTGTAATTTCTGCCTTTGGAATTATTGCCCCTACTGAAGAGAGAAAGAAAACTCTACAAGTTTTAGTAACATAAGGTAATATTTAAATTTCTATTCCTCATTCTTTGCTGGTTCTTAAGGCAAAACCAAAACATAAGTACATTTCCATGGTTTATTTTTCTAATTGGAGCCTGAAGCTGCTATTATGGTGTACAGGAGGAATCTATCCCACCTGCCTTTATGCACCAGCAATGTAGATTTTTACATCTGAATTACTCACTTACTCACCCAAGAGAAATAGGAACCTCAGTGTCATCAAGAAATCATATTATTTTAGATGTCTATGGTGGAGAAACATTAGTTATACTGACAGTATACTTGTTTATTTCTATTGTCTGTAGAAAACTTTGGCAACTGTATCTGCCTATTTTCAGATAAATATGTTGAACAAATGAATCACAGCGTCTACACTTTCTCATCTTCTCATTTTCTCTTTCATCATTGATAAGGTAAAGAAAAAGGCATTTTCAGAAATCCTGAAAAGACTCGAAAATCCTAAGCTACTTTATTGCTATTAGTGATACAGTATGACTGCTATGTGAGTGGCTAGAGTCTTCTTCATCTGTGGATGGAAGCCAAAATTCTACTGGACATACAGATATCTTCATGGGAGTCTAAGCAATTTATTTCTCATTATTGGTTTGGGATTTTTGTTACATAGATACAGATATATTCTCATCTCATGCATGTGAATCCTGAAGGGAAAATTTTAAGTCTTAGTCCTCTTGTAGTAAAGTTAAACTCCAGATCTTGTGAGCCACATTATCTCAGTTCCAATGGTGTAATTACAGAAAAAAAAAAAAATAAAATCTATTATTCTCTTTACATGTCGTTCAAAAATCAGCCAAGTATATTTTGGCTGAAACCATCCAGGAAGTTTCCCAGAAAAATAATTCTGTTACTAGATCTGATGAGATGGCAAATTCCCAGAAAAATGCAGTAGGTGTAGATGCTGGTGACCACTTTTACATGGGCAGCTGTTTGTATGTTGAGCATCTTTTTACTCCCCAGAGCTTATCTGAAATGAAAACTCAGAACATGGATTTTATAGGATTTGATGAAACAAACGTAAGTGCATGAACACTTCCATTCATTTAAACTTGTTTAGGTTTAGATTGTACTTTTACAGGGTTAACAATGAAAATAATGTAGATAGATCACTTCTGCATGAGTCAAACCAGTAGGTGGAAAGCCGCAGGATCTCTGTATCACCTAGCTTAGAGCACCAACAATTAAATGAATTTCAGTGAATTCCAGCTATCCAAAAATTTGGTCATGGTATACTCACTTCATTATTAATGCTACTGCCAATCCTGGCATCCTTGGACATCCATCTTGGAGGACAGATGTTGTGCTTCTGTCTTGTGCTGTATTCCTTGTCATTAAATGTAAAGTGATTCTAATATGACTGACTCACAGTTAGATGTCTATAGACATTTAGATGATGGAGTTAACTGAGAGACATCCAAGTGCAATTCTGTCTCATCATAGATGCCATTCTTACGCTAAGGTCACCTGCCCTTTGGAGGTATCCATTTCTTTCTATATAAAATAAACACAGAATGGTTATTTAAAGCATGCATACCTATCTTCTGTTCACCTAATTTAGAGAAGATGTATCCCAGCTCGTGATTGTTAAAGACGATCTTGCACAGGTTCCCCAGCTGAGACTTTTCAGACTGGGGTCCCTGTCATATGCAATCCGAGTTTTACCACATATTTAAAACCCCATTTTACTTGCAATTGTAGCTATTTCTGAGACCACAAGTCTGTCTCATGCTACTAACCCTTCTTTAGTGTGTTTTTTTTTCTCTTTTAGGATGGAACCTGTTGAGGAAATGAAGCCAGGAAACCAAACCGTCACTACTCACTTCTTACTTTTGGGGTTTGATTTCCATGGCAAGATGCAGCTCCTATTTTTCATGCTGATTTCCGTCATGTTCCTGGCGATCTTGATAGGGAACTCTCTAATTGTTGTGATAACAACCATTGACCCTTTCCTACACACACCTATGTACTACTTCCTACAGAATCTTGCCTTGACAGAGATCTGCTACAGCCTGAGCATTGTCCCCAAGATGCTTGTGAGTGTGGCGTTGGAGAGAAAAATTATTTCTTTCTCAGCTTGTGCCTTGCAGCTCAGCTGCGTTATTCTTTTTGTCACCTGCGAGTGCTTCCTCTTAGGTGCAATGGCTTATGACCGGCAAGTGGCAATATGCCATCCATTGCATTACACCACCATGATGAACAAGGATCGTTGCTGCAAGATGGCTATAGGGTCTTGGATGTCCAGTGTCTCTGTGGCTCTGGGCTTCACCACATGGTTATTTACCCTGCCCTTCTGTGGGAGAAACAAGGTTGATCATTTATTTTGTGATGTTTCTCCTGTGTTGAAGCTGGTGTGTGCAGACACAGCCTTGTTTGAACTACTGATTTTTATTGCTGTTGTCATAATAGTGATGATTCCCTTTTCTCTGATAGCCATCTCTTACCTTCACATTATACATGCTGTTCTTCAGATGCCCTCAGCTGTGGGCCAGAGGCGAGCCTTTTCCACCTGTGCATCTCACCTGGTTGTAGTGGCTCTTTTCTACAGCACAGCTGGCATCATTCACCTGCGACCCAAGTCCAATCTCTCATCCAACGTGAAGAAAATGGTTTCCCTGTCTTACACAGTAGTCACCCCCATACTCAACCCCATTATCTACAGCTTGAGGAATCAGGAAGTCAAGCAAAGCCTGAGGAGATGCATTGACAAGTGGTTTCCTGGGAAACAGATGGCCATTTTTTCTCCACCCAGGTGACAGATTCCTTGTAGCTACACAGAACATAAGTGGTTCCCCAGTAAAAATATCAAATGGAATTTATGGATGAAATGAAATGCTTTTCAAAAAGACCTGTGCTATTTTAGCAATCCTTTCCTGTTAAATCCCTAAAATACCTGGCCTCTTTTACTTGGCATATTAGAAAAAATTACAATTGTTATTGTACCTCTGGACTTGCAAACAAAGAAGTAAACCTGACTCAGTATAGAAATGTTACAAAATTGGATTATAAAATTCTTATCCTCCCTCATCATTCCACCTCTATGTGCATAAGTATATAAAGTCTCTGGCTTGGGAAAAAAAGAAGTTTGTTTTCCTCTCTGTCAAAGCAAAAGTGATAGCCTGGAACTTTTCCCTCCTCAAAAAAACCCCACACCTCAGTAATGAGTTGAGAAACAAGTTAAGTGCGTTATGACTGGAGGGGAGGAGCTGTGTCTCCTGGAAGTGTCTTTCCTACAGATGGGAGAGGCTGGGTTCAAGTCTAGGCTTGATCTGATTTTTTTTTTCCCTCTCAGAACAAAAATCTCTCTCCCAAACTAGCTAATAAATTGCTCAGTTCAAAACATAAATGGTAAACTTTATTTGAAATGAAATATTGCCAGCTCACTAGAGTAGCTTTCTTTTAATTAATACCCTTCTCATGTAAGCAGAAAGAAAGCTATGGGAGAGGATTGTTTTTTAACACATGGAACCTGATACTTTCTGTCTGACTCTTTTTCTGGGTTGCCAGATGGAGCAAAATTTGACTTGAGCTTTTAATTTCTCTCTGCTTATTTAAATCTAATTTCAACCCCAATTCTGGTCTTGCTTCTACCCCGGCAGCATTTTCGTTTCCAATTTCTGTGATTAATGCCTAATTTAAATCACTGTCTCTTAGACCAGAAGTAAAAAAGTCAATCTACTACAAATACAAAGGACAATTATACATTACC
>ML997985.1:42984-61750 GCA_010365825.1 Otus sunia | reverse complement strand
TGTGTTTTGCAATATGTAACAGCTAATTATGGTGGCTATAAAAGAGCTGTAAAAAAGCAATAAAGTGAGCTTTTGTGCATTAAAGGATGGCAGGGCTCCCGCTGAGTTCTTTCCACAACAATTAAAAGGAAAATTCTTGATATCATTTATACTCCAGGCTACGTGGATAAGGTATTACTGTCCTTATTGTAAAGGCAGCACACACTTCAATAATTATCAAGTACAGACAAGCTTTAAGCATATCCAGAACTGTCAGTAAAAACTAACCAGAGTTCAAGGGGGTTACGTGACATCACTAGCTAGTGCTAACACCAGAAAAGATCACAATAAGAATCTCTATGGAAGGGGAGACATTTCCACAGAGGAATCAATTTTGAATATACAAGTGCTATATTAAGCACTAACTTAGCACTTTATCTGGTTATTAGCTGTTCAGGGAGCAGAGCAGTTGCACAAATACATTTTCGAATTCACATCTCCATAACATACTTCCTTCCAGGTCCCTATTACATTGCTTTATCACCTCTCACATCTTTAAAAGGCAACTTTCCTCCCCAAAGAGTAAGTCTGGATTGGTCTCTGAAAACCAGCTAATTACTACACAAGCATCAATGTCCAGTACTGCTTTCTTCAGTACATCACAGCTGCTTCTTCTTATGATTTGATATTGCTTGTTTCCTTCAGTTTCAGAGGGGAGTTCAGCTTTTCACAGAACTTTGAAGACATAGTACCACCTCAGCTT
Source organism: Otus sunia (assembly GCA_010365825.1). Lineage (NCBI taxonomy): Eukaryota > Metazoa > Chordata > Aves > Strigiformes > Strigidae > Otus > Otus sunia. Next base: position 61,008 of record ML997985.1, on the reverse strand, counting down.
CTACAACTGTCTACATATTTTATTTTCACATAAACTTCATTATAAGTAACTTGAAGTTCTTCTAAAAATATAAATTCATGCATGCATCTTTTGCAATAAATGATTGTATACAGTATTGTACTATTCAGCTAAGGAAGCATCAGACTAAACATATCAAAACCAAAAGGTGTGCAGTAAATTGCATGCTTCTCCCAACATTTACTTTCTGGTACAAAAATCTCTTGCTGATTGCCCAGCTAGGCAAAACCAAATTAGTTTATAACCATTACAGATGAGCAATAACTTTTTGTTCACATACAGAAGATGCTTTCCATAAATAGTCTGGTATTAATAATTAAAAGGCACATCATCAAAATGATGGTAATCAGCTTCTTCAGTCTCAGGTGTGAAATTGTTCTTTATTTTTCCCTTGTCATTTCTGTTATTCACCAAGTGCAACAACAAAAAAGTAGTTAAAAGGGCACAGCAAAAAATATATTTTCTACATTCCTATTATGCAATAAAAATTTAAAAAAACCTTGTAGATAAAAATTTCAGTTATCTCATGCAAGGTTGGACTTTTAATATCCATCCCATGAACAAAAAAAATCCATGAAGGGTCTTAACAATATCCAGAGATATTTCCTTTAATAGTGAAATTGGTTTATGGTGGGGAGAGGAGGAAGAAGATGCACACTTGAAGAAGTTGGGTACTGAAAGATATAACACAGATCTGTTAATCTTAACATTTTTCCTACAACTCACACCACACAGCAGAAAGCGGTATTGAATTGTCTAAGTCAGCTGTTCATAACTAGAGAGTTGTGTGAATAATGGATATCTCAGTTTAGGCATTAAACCAAAAGAATGCTGGTGTGTGGGAGGGGAAATTTCAGAATAGCTCTAAGTAACATGAAAATATTTTTTAGCCCAATGAAAATGGTCAACTACAAAACACTTATTTTAAAAAGGACAAGAACAAAGTATTTCAACTTCAGCGTGGAAAAGAAAACCAAAATTAAAAAAACAGTTTTGCTACACTCATTTGATTCACAGATACTTTTAGTCCCTTGAAGTGTCACATTTTTTTTATTAAAACACCACCTGCTCTCATGTTGTTCATTGCTGAAGTATACACATGTTACCAGGTATACACATTTCAGCATGCACTGTTATTACAAAAATCCTCATGTTTCTGTCCTCCATAAGTGCAAAATTTTTTTTACAAGGCCTTGTAGGCACCCATATAATCAGTGTATGAGTGTCTACACAAAAGCCAATAGGTCTCAATTTATGATTATATAAACATATACTGTCTGAAGTATACCCAATTTCTGTCTGAAGTATACCCAGTTTCCCAATTAAGAAAATACATACCTGAGAGCTAGGCTCAGTCACCATACAGAGGGTGGGACTAACCCATGGAGACAGGGACAGCTTAGCTTCCTTCCTATCCCAAAGCACAGAGCCTGAATTAAATGCAGCAGCAGTAATGTGAACAGAAGCAGCTACAAAGCCCTCATCCTGTTGTGCCCCAACAAATCTGTCTCCTATTGCTCTCAAATTCTACTGCAAGTAATTCTACTTGCTAAATAAGTTTCCCCTGAGAGATAAAGTTCAAGTTCAGGTTCCTCTCATGAGAAACCTTCAGGAGAACAGGCCTGAAGAGAAACATCCAGTTGAAACTCATTATAAGGCAGAACACAGTATGGTATATGAGCAATCTTACGCTTAAAAGAGGTGAAACAACAAAAATGGCTACAAGGAAAAAAAAAGACGAGTACCTCACCAGAACTGAAAGAAGCAACTTTTCTTTTTCATTCTCCTTCCTTCTCTGCCAAATAAGTAATCAGATAAACTAGATCAGCACGAATGAACAAGGTGAGACAGATGCAAACTAGATGGGCAAAACAGCAATGAACAGTCTTCCAAAATAGCTAGTTAGGAAAAAAATCTCATTCCCTAACTATTGTACCAATTAGTTTTTATAGTATGAAATTGTATGAACTTTCTTAAGAGAGAGATATATATAGTTTACATTGTATACTGCATAGTCATGCTTAAGTCAGCATGACTAAAGGGCTCCAGCTCATTGCAAGGACAGCTCCCACCTTGAATAATAAAGGATACCTCTGAACTACGGAGATAACATCAGCATCCTATCCCCTCTAACACCTCTGGGAAACCCTCCCATTATCTGGCATCATAGATAAGTAACTGTAGCAAGACTGACTCCAGGGATGTCTAGATCAAGAAAGAAGCAGATGGATGATGATGCCATGGAATTATAGTTGCTTTGCAAAACAGTAGCACCCATGTGTTAAGTAGGGATTGGTCAAATCATGTTGTACCTGAATGCTTGAAAGGTGTAAGAACCATGTGTAAAACCACATTTGGGGTGCCCCAATTTGAATGGGACACCTCATGCGCATGAATAAAGAACTACTCTTGTAATTTTATACTTTGCATCCTAGCCTCTCTCCTGTCTGCATGGGCCAGTTGCGAAATTTTCATAACACTTGGTGGCCATATGCACCAGAGGTCAAATATCTAGGGAACAGCTTCATGCAGCTCTAATCAATTATTAAATGTGCTTAGTCTTGGTTTTTACAAGTGCGTTTAAAACCAGTATTTCACAGTAGTTGTGGAACTATATTTTGCATCAAACAACACAATAAACTTGTCACCAAATTGCAAAAACTTCAAAGTTTCTTCACTTGTTAAAATTAATCAGAATCCATTCCTTTGGATTCAGCAGGGACTAAGTAAACATTCATGCCCAGATTCTCTGTTTACCTTACAAAGCTTTCATCTGCAGAGTGGGAAAATATACATACATATATACATATATCAATTATATACAGGAGAAAAGGAAGCATGTCTTGCCATTGCTAATTCACTTCAAGCAGAAGGAAAAAGTAAGATGTCAGGGTTACATGGCTATCCAAACAAAGGAGACAATGTTTTATAAATATTGTCTGCTAGAACCTTCGAATCCTATGTTTTAGTCTCTGGTCTTGGGCCTGCCCTGACAACTAGCTTGGAGAGATCTTCTCCACTGAGAACACTGGGTGAAGAAGTCGGGTCCCCAAGCCCCTGCAGGTGCATCTGCAGAGAATGCTGTGGAAGCTCTGAAGTGGTGTATGGACAGGATACAACAGCTTGAGTCACAGTATACACAGGAACTGGGATGGTTACTGGGTGAGATATGGGAGAAGACTCAAGCCTTGATAGAGCAACTCTGTCGTTGTGTAGAGGCTGTAGAAAGGACAGGCTCTGCTTCACCTTCCTCAGTCACCCTCACAGTAAAACAGTTCCTGATGTTCAGACAGAACGTCCTGTGTTTCACTTTGTGCCCATTGCTTCTTGTCCTGTCACTGGGCAACATGGAAAAGAGCCTGGCTCTGTCTTCTTTGCACCCTCCCTTCAGGTATTTGTATACACTGATGACATCTTCCCTGAGCCTTCTCTTCTCTTGGCTAAACAGTCCCAGCTCTGTGGGGATTCGCAAAGAGTCCCTGTCAGGAAGTGGACATGTGAGCAATCCTGTGTATGGGCAAGACTGGCAAAGCCTCAGCTTTGGAAAGGATGTGACGAGGGAATGACCCTGGAAGAATATGGAAGAACGCAGGAAGTTAAACAACTCCAGGGTGTTGGCCTGGGTGGAGAAGAAGTTTGTACAGTGTCGATGTGGCAGTTCTCATCCAACCAGAGAGAGCTCGGGGAGCATGTGCAAAGCTTATTGTCCAATCAGAAAGAATTGTACCATGTGATTGTATCTTGTGATTTCTCACCTGCATTATAAAAGGCTTGTGCCACCATAATAAAATTGGCAGTTTAACCACATTGGTAGACAACACTGTTGCTAGTTCCCACACAGCTCTCTCAGCCTTTCCTCATAGGAGTGATGCTCCCATCCTTTCATCATCTTTGTGGCTCTTCTCTGGACTCTCTCCAGTATGTCCAGTACTGTCTTGTACTGGGGAGCCCAGAACTGGACATAGGACTCCAGGTGTGGCCTCACGAGCGCTGAATAAAGTGGAAGGATCACCTCCCTTGACTTGCTGGCAATACTTTGTCAATGCAGCCCAGGATACCATTCACCTTCTTTGCAGCAAGGGCACTTTGCTGGCTCATGTTCAACTTGGTGTCCACCAGGACCCCCAGGTCCTTTTCTGCCAAGCTGCTTTCCATTATGTGTACTGGTGCATGGGGTTATCCCTCCTCAGGTGCAGGACTTGGCACTTCCCCTTGTTGAACTGCATGAGGTTCCTGTCAGCCCATTTCTCCAGCCTGTTGAGGTCCCCCTGGATGGCAGCATGATCCACTTCTCCCAGTTTGGTGTCATCAGCAAACTGGCTGGGGGCACACTCTGCCCCATCATCCAGATCATTAATGAAGATGTTGAACAGGACTGGATCCAGTATTGACTCCTGGGGTACACCACTAGTCACTGGCTTCCAACTAGACTTTGCACTGCTACTGATCACCATCTTCCGGGCCCGGCCATTCAGCCAGTTTTCAGTCCACCTCACCATCTGCTCATCCAGCCCATACATCAACAGCTTCTCTATGAGGATATTATGGAAGATGGGGTCAAAGGCCTTCCTGAAGTCCAGGTAGACAATATCCACTGCTCTCCCCTCATCTACCAAGCCAGGCATTTCATCATAGAAGGTTATCAGGTTGGTCAAGCAAGACTTCCCCTTGGTGAAGCCATGCTGACTACTCCTGGTGATTTTCTTGTCCTTCATATGTCTGGAAATGGTTTCCAGGATTAGTTATTCCATCATCTTCCCAGAGATTGAGGTGAAGCTGACCGGCCTGTAGTTCCCTGGGTCCTCCTTCTTGCCCTTCTCGAAGACAGGAGTGACATTTGCTTTCTTCCAGTCTTTGGCCACTTCTCCCAACTGCCGTGATCAACCAAAGATAATAAAAAGTGGCCTAGCAATGACATCTGCCAGCTCCCTCAGCAGTCGTGGGTGCATCCCATCAGGGCCCATGGACTTATGTATGTCCAGTTTGCTTAAGTATTCCCTGACCTAATCCTCTTCCACCAAGGGTACATCTTCCTTGCTCCAGACTTTCCTTCTGGTCTCTTGGGCCTGGGATTCCTGAAGGCTGGTCTTCCTGGTAAAGACTAAGGCAAAGGTGGTGATAAATATATATTTATTTATTTTGCAAATCAACAGATTTCTATGAATTGAAAAATGATGTAAGCTATTTGGAACAGATAGAATTATTTTCAAAGACAGTAAAGGATACACTGCAAAGGCCAAGACAAGCAGACACCACACTACACTGATATTCATTTCTTGTGAGGGCTTCATGATACTGCAATAGGCTTCAGTCACCACATACACAACTGTAGCTGCAACAGTGAAATCCACCAGCCACTGATATTCAGGAAAATAATGCAATGCTGAAAAATACAAGTTTGCAAATCTTAAAAGGACAATGATATTTTTAAGGCAATTACCGACATATAAAAAAGGGATGACAATTAAAAACTGTTTTCAAATAATTGAGGTCTAGATCCAATCTAGATTCAGATTATCCAAGTTAAGAGACACTTATTTTTTTCACTCAGCAACATCTCCTTTTAACCTGAACTTCACTCTTCACCTCTGTTGCTTGATACTGGATTACCACTCAGTAATTTATAAGCTTACAAGATTTTACTTTTTATCATCTCAGCTTTTATGCATTAACCTCCTAACTTAACTTAAAAAATCATGGCTAATTTAGATCTCAAAATCAAGATAAAAAATGGTTATCCAGTGAAGGCTAGCTACAATTCTAGGTAAGAGCTTTGATTCTCCGATTAAGATTAAAAGCTCATTGACAATCATTTAATGTACTATATATAATTGCTTCCCCTTTTTCTTTAAAAAACCCAAACTTAAAACATTGATGGTTTGTTCTTCAATATTTTGATAAAATATCTTGTATAGCAATAACTCATTGTGTAAATGTCATCCTAAACATTCTGAGGAACATACTGTGTTCTGTGCAGGTTGGGTGATTTAAAAAGAGAGTGCTTTTCTTTCTCCTATAGATGCTAGGAACTGCAAAGAACAATTGTTGATGATGAAGTCCAGTCTACCCCTCTGTATTGGGTTTGCACGGCAAGGTTTTGGTAGGGGGCGGGCTACAGGAGTGGCTTCTGTGAGAAGTTAATAGAAGCTATCCCCACGTCTGATAGAGCCAATGCCAGCCAGCTCCAAGATGGACCCACCACTGGCCAAAGATGAGCCAATCAGCAATGGTGGTAGCACCTCTGTGATAACATATTTAAGAAGGGGAAAAAACTGTCATGCAACAGCAGTTGGGAGAGAGAAGTGAGAATACGCTAGAGAAAAAATTCTGCAGACACCAAGGTCAGTGAAGAAGGAGGGGGAAGAGGTGTTCCAGGTGCCAGAGCAGAGATTTCCCTGCAGCCCATGGTGAAGACCATGGTGATGCAGGTTGTGCCCCTGCAGCCCACGAAGGTTAACGGTGGAGCAGATATCCACCTGCAGCCCAGGGAGGACCCCACGCTGGAGCTGGTGGATGTGCCCAGAGGAGGCTGTGACCCTGTGGAGACCCTACACTGGAGCAGGCTCCTGGCAGGAACTGTGACCATGTGGAGAGAGGAGCCCATGCTGGAGCAGGTTTTCTGACAGGACTTGTGACCCTGTGGGGGAGTTCCTGAGGGACTGCACCTCATGGAAAGGACACATGGAAAGGACCCATGCTGGAGCAGTTCGTGAAGAACTATAGCCCGTGGGAAGGATCCACATTGGAGAAGTTTGTGGAGGACTGTCTCCTGTGGAAGGGACCCCATGCTGGAGCAGGGGAAGAGTGTGAGGAGGAAAGGAAGGAGTGGCAGAGACGTGTGACGAACTGACTGCAACCTCCATTCCCCGTCCCCCTGTGCCACTCAGGGGGAGAGGAGGTAGAGAAATCAGGAGTGAAGTTGAGCCCAGGAAGAAGGCAGGGGTGGGGGGAAGGTGTTTTTAGATTTGTTCTTATTTCTCATTATCCTCCTCTGATTTGATTGGTAATAAATTAAATTAATTTCCCCTAGTCAAGTCTGGTTTTGTCCATGACAGTAATTGCTGAGTGATCTCCCTGTCCTTATCTCGACCCATGAGCCTTTCATTATATTTTTTCCTCTCCCCTGTCCAGCTGAGGAGGGGAAGTGATAGAGCAGCCTGGTGGGCACCTAGTGGCTTGCCACAGTCAACCCACCACACCCTCTCAAACACCTTCCTACATCAACGAGGTTAAAAAGTCACAGAATATTACTGAGCATTTGTCTTTTGATTACAAGATATCTGATGTCAAAAACATGAAATTGGTTGAACTCAGGTATTTCAATGAAAGTCTGATATTTATTTTGAAATCACTATTTGGTTAGATTTAACATATTTGCATATAGAACTTGTTTAAGATACTTAAACCCTACACTGTATCAGTATCTATAAATTGATGCTTGTTTTATTCTCAGGGAGACCCATTAATGCTATTACTTGAAGCAAATAACACTAATTTAAAACTGTGAATGCTTTGCTTACATGCCAGTTTTGAAAAGCTGTGCATTTCTGTTATAGGTCTTTTCATCACTGTCCTGGATAATTTAAGCTGCAACATCTCCTGCTCAGCACTATGATCTTTCTTTTCTTTTTTTTTTTTTTTTTATTTCTTTCTTTCTGCATACAATGCCTGCATATAAAAATGTGGCTAGGAGGAAAATATGTATCACATATACATATCCATATGACGTCTATGTAACAGAAAAATTGGTTATGTTCAAGGAGTCAAAAATTACCATTTATAAAAAAGCCTATTAACTTTCGAAACAAATGCTGTGTATTTCTGCAGTGTTACTTTTAGTTTCTAAATATTTTACTTCAAAATTTCAGACGTGTGGGTAAAAACCAGATTTCAGTGCTACAGTACATTTCCTATTTCAGAAGAGCAGAAAGTGTGTTTCAACATCTGCCAGTTATCATTTTCTTGTACAAAGCTATTTTTATGTCTGTTTCAAATACACTGAGTGATGTGATCCTTTTGGCATTGTCTCATGTTGCTAGGGATGCCTAATGCAGCAATAGATGTGCTTTATGATGTATTTCACCTACTCAGCCTTTTTTCTAATACTGCTATTAAGATGTCACCCATGGAACAACAAAAGAGATTTAGCCCTAATTTTGGTTTCTCACTTTCTTTCTTTATAATCAGTTGTACTGTTATTCTTTCATTATCTACTGAAAAAAGATATTCCAGTATTTATTGCAAATAAACACTCAATAGAAAACAACATCAGGATATATTTGATATGTTGCTGTTTGCATCCACTTATTCTTACCTACAGTGTCCCTTTCAGTCACAGACTTTGTTTCCAGGTGAAGATCAATGTCTTTTGTAATGGTTAGGGGCTTGTTTTCAATATGACCATTATATTTTCTGTTTAAAAAAAAGTAAATAAATAAAATACAGATACAACAAAACTAACTTGTTCATTATATAATAGCATTTCAAATTTAACTTGTATGCAGACCATTTCTTCCCCCACGTACAAACATTTTCATCCAGCTACGTAAAAGCATTAATTCAAGTTCAAATAAGCACATATCTTGAGAAACAACCAGGTATGTCAATAATTATTAGCTTTACCTTGTAAACCTCTGAAATACTACTGTGGTTACACATATAGGTCTAAGTATCATCTATATGTTATGTCCTGAGTATGTATTAGGACAGGGTCTGGTGGGCACCATCTGCTCCAACACACTGGTTTCCTCTGAAACGAGGCTTCACTGTTCAGACAGGAAGGAAGCTATAGGGTGTGTTATGAAAAATTCCTTTCCTAACTATTATATCAATCAGTCTTTATAGAATCAAAGTGTATTCACTTTGTTAATATATATATCAGTTCACATTACACACTGTGATGTAATGAGGTAGAGGAATTTTACTGGAGACTTTGGTATTGTCCATGCTTAAGTAAAACAAACTAAAGGACAGCCCGGCCCTGGAAATAAGGACTTTGCTTCTTGGAAGCTTAGAGCTGTCCATGAAGGTTAAAAGATACCCCTAGACAACTGTACTGGGTCTGGCTGAGCCAGAATTGGTTTTCCCCTGTAGCAGCCCTCATGGTGCTGTGTTTTATGTTGGGAGCTGGCAGGGTGTTGATAGCACCCTGGTGTTGTGGCTACTGCTGAGTAGTGCTTACACAGCACCAAGGCTCTTTCCAACATTTCCCCCCCCCTACAGTGGGACGGGGTGGGCAAGATCTTGGGAGGGGACACAACCAGGACAGCTGACCCGAACTGACCAAAGGGATATTCCAGACCATATGACGTCTGCTCAGTATAAAGCTGGGAGAAAGGAGGAGGGGGGTGGGGTCACCCTTGGTCCTCCGAGGCAACCACTACGCATATTGGAGCCCTGCTTCCTGAGAAGGCCCGACATCGCCTGGTCATGGGAAGTAGAGAATAAATCTGTTTTCTTTTTGCTTCCATGCACGGACCTTTGCTTCGCTTTGCTTATATTAAAACTGCTTTTGTTTTACCCACAAGGGTTGTTTTTTTTCCTATCTTATTTTCTTTCCCCTTTCTGCCCTGTTGAGAAAAAAAGGGGTAAGGGGGGGAAGTGATAGAGCAACTTGGTGGGTACCTGGCATTTAGCCAAGGTCAAACCACCACAACAACCAAGATAATGCCAGCATCCTAGCCCCTCTGACATGTCTTTGAAACCCTCCCAGCATCGTCTGGCATCATAGATAAGTAACTATAGCAAGACTGATTTCAGGGACATCTGGATCAATAGACAAGCAGAAAGAATGCTGCACAAATACAGTTGCTTTGCAAAGTTTTCCTATGAGTAGTAATCAGTAGTGTGGGTGTTAGTGATTAGTCAAATCCTGTTGTACCTGAATGTTTGAAGGGTATAAGAACCCTGTGTAAATCCACATCTAGGGTGCCCCAGTTTGGCTGGGACACTTCATGCCCATGAATAAATATTTACCCTTATAATTCTATACTTTGCATCCTAGCCTCTCTCCCTCGGTTGGCATGGGCCAGTTATAAGTTTTTGTGACAGGTGTTCCAATTGGTTCCCCCAGTCTTAACAGTTTATTGATATGACTACAGGTACAGTGCAGAACATATCCACCCTGTCACAGAAATACAGTGAAGAAAATCAAAGCTAATTTGAGACTTTTCAGTTGAGGTCTAGGCCAGAAGACTGAAAGACGGCAGTATTAAAGTCTTTGGATTGAAAGTAAGTACATTAATAAGACATACTTGGGAGTGTTAATTTATTGAACATTCACTGGAAATAACAAGCAATAACTGATCTCAGAAGATAACCAAAGTTGTTAGGAAAAAATAAATATCAAATTTTCAAAATAGCATTGGGTCCTTTTGTCACAATAGGGTGCTTAGCAAGTATGTCACCTGAGCTGGACTAACCTAGATCCTTGAAAGATCTATCCTACTAGCCATCAAGCAAAGACAAATTTAAGATAGCTTTTTAATCTAAAAGGAAACATGTAAAAATACCATACTTCATACCATCAATTCATATCCTGCTTATGAAAATAAGCCCCCCGAAATGTATCACTGTATTAGTAATCCTAAGAAACTAATACATTTTTAAAAGTAATAACCCAATAATCTCTTTGGGCAAAGCAACAAAGTACATTGTGATGCAGAGGCAGGGTTCAAAGCTGTGTTCTAGGTTTTAACCACTCCTGTACAGCATGACAGAAATATACGGAAGCTTCATAAAGAATCACACAAAGATCCATTTACTCCTATCACACTAGGGTGCTATTTGCTTATACAAAGGGAAAGAATAAGACAAGCAAAGGTATATCCTCACACTGATAAACCCTTCCTGGCTTCCAGCATTAAGCAACTTGGAGATAACCTGAGCTAGGGGTTGCAACCTCTGAAACCATCATTTTTAATAAGTGACATGAATTTGCCGAATATCTTTCTGAACCAGTCTGAAATCTGTTGACCTTCAAAGTATCTTGTAGCAGCAAGTTCCACAATTTGTATCTCAAACTAAAAAGTGCTTAAATCTACTCTAATTCAGCATCTCCTTGTATAACATGGCAGTAAGTTTATTACTCCCTATCCAACTTCTTGCAAAGTGGATACATACCTCTAGCAAAACTGTCCCTCAATCAGTTCCTAGACTAGTAAATCTTGGTCTACTCCTCCTTATGTGGAAGCCTTACTTCCAGTCATCATTGTTGGCCTTTTCTAGATCTACTAAATAGTCTTTGAAATATGGTACAAATAAAAGTATGTCTTAAAATATTGAATATGAAGTTAGGTTATGTTTTCCAATTGGGTAATGCTTTTCCTGGTGATCTCGCAAAGGCATGTCCCGTTCGTCTTTTTTAACCCTCTGCTCAGTCTGAGCCAGAGGGGGCAGAGTGTGGCAGAGTACACCGCGGATTTCCTGTGCATGTCATCGGAGCTGAATTGGGGGGATGACCTTTTGTTACCCCTCGATATTCATGGCCTGGCCAGCAATGTTCGTACAGAGGTAGCCTGAAGGCTGGCGCCGGAAGATTTTGCAGGTTGCCACTATACATGCTCCTGAAGCGGAGCAGCTTTTGCGCTCGCCTGGTTCTGCTCCGGTTTCAGGCCCCTGCTCACCTCCTGGCGTCCCCCCTGCTTGGTGAGGGGGCAGGCGCCATGCTGGCGGTGCCGAGGATAGTGCCCGTGATAGCTGGGACGGGAGCTCGGATGGGAGCTCAGACCATGGTGGCTTCTCCCTGAGCTCGCCCTGCCCACCTCTGCCCTGCTGCTTGCGGCAGGATGGAACCCATTGCAAATCGGGGCAGGGTTTGCCCAGTCCTCCTCTCCTCCTGCTGAGGACTCTGCCAAGGAGACGGTTGATTTGGGTACCTTTGAGAACAGTTGGGATTTTCCACTGTTCTCTGAATTGTCCCTTTCAGCGCCCGGTATTGTGGGGTCGAGAAACAGCTCCGGCCAGCACGGGAAGGGAGGTTGCCACCGGCGCAGATGAGGTGTGCCCAGGTGCCCCGCTCCTCACGGTGTCGGTCTCTCTTCCGCTCCCAGACACCAGCAGAGCAGTCACTGCTGAGGCCCTGATGGACTCTGGCTCTTGTAGGAATATGATTTCTGCAGAGTCTGTAAAAAAGGCTCGTGTGCCAATAGAGTGCCAATCTGTCCCTTGCCTTATTTTTGCTACTGACGGGAAACCCGCCGGCAGTGGTCCCACTGAGTGGCAGACCCCGCTCCTGCAGCTCTCCATCACCCCAGGATGTTGGGAGTTTATTTCTTTTTCTGTCCCTTCTATGTCCTTTTATCCAATCATCCTGGGCACACCTCAGTTAGTCCAGCACAATCTGGTGGTCGGTTGGGCACAGAGACATTCGAATTTACCTTCCTGTGGGTGAANGGGGGGGGGCAGGGGGCAGAGGGTTGCTGCTGCAAAAGGCAGGGTACAGGGCTCTCTCCCAGCACCAGTTGCTGGCCAGGGTTCCGAGCAGGCCCTAGTACCCGCTGGGTGTTCCGTGCTGGCAGCGCCAACTCCCCTGAGCCACCTGCTGTCCTGTTGGGGGCGCTACTGCCAGAATTTAGGGACTTTTTGGACATTTTTGAGCAAAAGTGTGCAGAGACCTTAACCTCCACCTGGTGTATGATTGTTTCATTGACCTGTTCCCAGACGCTCCTCTCCCTTCAGGCCATATTTGTCCTCTGTCACAGCCAGAGATGGTGGCCTTGAAGGCTTATACTGAGGACGGTTTAGCCTGGGGTTTTATTCAGTACTCCCCTCCCTTGATGCTACTATAATTTTTGTAAAGGATGGAAGCTTGAGGCCATGTGTGGAGTTGGTTTACTAAAGTGGTTTATAATCTTTTTTGTGTTCATCAGAGCAATGAGTGGAAAACAGCCTTTGTTTGCATGTATGGCCATTTTGAGTATCATGTGATACCTTTGAGCCTGTGTGATGCCCCCGCTACCTTTCAGGGCTTTGTCAACAATGTTTTCTGTGACTTGTTGGATAATTGGACCATTGTACATCTGCATGACATTTTAGTTTGCTCGAGGATGTAGGAGGAACATGTTGTTCATGTTCAAGAGGTTCTCTCCCACCTTTGGTGTCACTGCCTTCATGCAAAGCTGGAGAAGTATGCCTTCCTCCAACAGCGTATAGACTTCCTGGGTTACTCAACTGCCCCCAAGGGCGTGAGCACAGACATGAAAAAGATTGATGCCTTTCTTTGTTGGCAGTCTCCCTTGACCATGCGTGGTGTGCAGCACTTTTTGGGCTTTGCTAATTTTTATCAGTGTTTTACTCGGAATTTTGCTCAAAAGGTTGCTCTGCTCGCGGCCCCGACTCATAAGGGTGTTCCTTTTCAGTGGACACATGAGGTTCAGGGGGCCTTTGACAACTTTAAGTAGGCATTTACAATGGTCCCAGTTTTGGCATGACATACTGACAGCAGGGCACAGTGGTCATCAGAAGTCTGCATCAAGTCACACAGAGCTACTGGTGGCCTATGGTACATGCTGATGTTGCAAGCTATGTTCAGGCTTGCAACATCCATGCCAGGGCCAAGAGACTGATGTAGAGGCTACGGGGACTATTACAACCCTTACAAACTCCTGAGCAGACATGGCAAATTATTTCAATGGATTTTATTGTGAACTTGCCTGTGTCTCAGGGGCATACAGAGAGCGGTGCTTGCAGTGATGGACTTGTTTACAAATGTGGTTATTTTTGTTCCGCTAAAGAGGCTGCCCATGTCCCCTCAGACTGCACACTTGGTTTTGAAGCTATTGCTTCACTGTCATGGTCTGCCAGATAGTGTGGAGATGGATGAAGGGGCCCAGTTTACTGCCCAGTTCTTGCGGCAGTTTATGGGCCTGATGGGGGTCCAAATTCATCTTTCCACCCTTTATCACCCACAGTCTAATGGTCAGATGGAACAGGTAAATCAGATCCTGGAGCAGTATCTCCACTGTTAAATAATTAACATCAAGATGATTGGGTCACTCTGTTACCATTGGCAGAATTTGCACATAACAGCAGCGTCCACTCTTCCACACAGCAGACTCCTTTTTATGCACAGTACGGTTTTCATCCCTGTGACCACCCAGCTATTTCAGTGGCTGTCCAGGGGTTTTCTCCTGAGGGCTCCCTTGAGCAGTTGCAGTATTGCATTTGTTTCTTCAAAAGCAGCTGGAAAAAACAAAGGCTGCTTACAAAGACTATGCAGATAGTCATCGGTGACCAGCGCCAGACTTTGTGGTTGTCCGGTTGAACATGTTTGTTCTGTGCATCCTTCTTCTAAGGTGGACCACCGTTACCTGGGCCTGTATAAAATCCAGTTGCATTTCATCTGCACTTTCTATGCACTCTCGATATTCACCCATTGTTTACATCTCCCTGTTAAAACCTGTTTACCCAGATCCCTTCCAGTGGCAACCTCTACCTCCATCTCCAGTTATGGTCCAGGGCCAGAGAGAATATTGTGTCTGGGCTATTTTGGATTTCAGGATATCCTGGGGTACTCTGCAGATTGATTGGGTGGGTCATGGCCCAGAGGTTCCTGGGTACCCATTATCCTGCTAAGTTTGGTCTACTGGAGGATGTGGGGGCACGCCCCGGGTGAAGGGGGGAGATAGTGTCAGGGTTACTCTTCAAATGAGATGATCTTCTGTAAATATTAAGTCTTCATCTGCCATTGTTGTGTTATCAGGAGAGCTAATAAAATTGGCTAGCAGGCAGAGCTCAGTCTTTCCATGCTACTGCCTGCAAGATCCTTCAAATCTTATGTCTCTGTCTCTTGTCTTGGGCCTGCCTCGACAAGCAGCTTCTTCAGAGAACAGAGATGTATATCCACTGACTGAAAATTAAGGTTATTATACATCCTATTGCTACAATAGCAAAGTAAAGAAATCAGCATTTAAGTCTCCACATTACCATCCCCAATTCCCTCTGAAGTTTCATATCCATCTGTCAATAAAATTTACCTTATTACAAACAACTAGATACACATATTAAAACTGTGTTTTCTTGGTTAGGTATTAATGTACTATGATAAATACACCAATTATAATAGTTAAATTACACCAACAGAATTTGACTGTGTAGACATGAAAACATAGCACTACATTTGAAACATTACATTACATCTTAGCAGTCCTTCTCTTCACCTGTTTGAGTCTGAATTAATTTTTCTTGAACGTGAATGATCGGAGCTGTACACAGTAATCTGAATAAACTTCTACATCAGTGGCCTTGTGCAACAGAATTAACATTTCCCTCTTTCTTTACTGGAAATACCTCACCTAATATATCCTAGGAGCACATTTACCTTTTTCACAGCTGTATAAGAGTGGCGGCTCTCCTGTGTTCAATTAATATACTCAAATCTTTCTTATCTTGCTTCAAGATGAAGCGCTTCAATTGTATATAAGATTTCCTATTCTTAGTCTTCATCTAAATGAATGGATTCATTAAGAAAATTCTTGCCATCAAGTTCGCAATGTCACAGACCACTTTCGGAGACTGGGAATTACCCAGTTAGTACAATTTGGGCAAGATCTCTGTTAAACTGAAAGAACACAGTTCAGTACAGAGCTGTGGTAATCAAAGCAAGCAAGCAATCATATGCAAGAAGTTTTAGACTCAAAAAACCAAAAGTTTGCCAGTAAAGTTGTTATATGGATTTAAAAAAAAAAAAAAACAAACAACAAAACAAACAAACAAGTAAACCACCAAAAACTTAAAACAAGTTTTTACCTATCTTTTTTGCTCTTGCCTCTTTGTTTCCCTGCAAGAAGCCTTAGATCTTCTTCAGTAGGATGCTGATACCATTGTAAACTAAAGAAAAATAAAACCTCAAGTAAAACAATGTCAGTATGAGCAATTCAGAGTGCTTTTTAAAAAGAAAACTACATATCAACACACATACATACACACATTAAACCATATCATTTGTAGCACCTAACCAAAATACCTTGGTGTTAAAGTACCAACACTATCTCAACTAATCAATTACAGCTAAACTTCAGTTCTATTCAGCATACAAGACACTTGCTCATAATTAGAAAGGTTTACAACTATCAACGCAGCATTCAAGTGAAAGCACTTGTGCTTCTTAAAACACGAAATTTTCAAGTTGCCATCTACCACATCATAAAAGGCTGTACCTATATTAGAATAAGGTCACTATATCATTACAATTACCCATGAGAATCATGTTCTAAATTATATTATTAAGGATAACTACTCTTCTCAAGAAATAGTGTTTTTTTAAAATCTACAACAGCTATTATGGAATAACCATAACTAGTCTTTTTTCCTACACAGACCAGATTTTAACATCTACATTCCTGTCCTAAAAAACACCACAGTGATATCTTCAACTCTTACTAGACAGAAGAAAAAATGAAAAGCACAGCTTACAAAAAAATAGATATGTGGGAGAGAGGCAAGTCGACATCGGCCTGTCAGGCCTGTGCAGCCCCTGAGAAGCAGCAAGGCTTTGATGAAAAACAGGCCTTGGGAGAAAGATAAGAAACTGCTGAGCTGTGCTAAGGTGGGAGGGAAAAACAACGGACAGCTGCAACACTGAACTGTGGGAAAGTACTGAACTGTGAGAAGTTACCGCCGCGTGAACAGCACGTGAACAAGAAGGTGATTGGTCTGCACAGAGCATGTTAGAGTGGTCTTATGCTGGTAGGAGAAAAGGTTGATAACTGTCTAATTGCTGATTTGCTAATAAGGAAGTAAGAGCTTTAACCATAGCATAAGTATGTACTACTGGAAAAATAAACAGCCCCTGCACTGCAGAAAGAAAGAAGAACACTCTGACTCGTTACTTTGGCCACTACATAGATATTTGTAACTTAAATGTATTTAACTGTAGCGTAGAAAAATATTTGTACGTTGGTATTACATGGAGAGGGTTTGGGGTGGTGGTGGGAGCAGGTCTGCAGGGGTTGCTTCTGTGAGAAGAAACTATAAACTGCCCCCATCTCAGACAGAGCCAGTTCCAGACAGCTCCAAAACAGACCCACCACTGGTGAATGCCGAGCTAAGCAGCGACATTGGTAGCATCTCTGTGATAACATATTTAAGAAAGGGTCAAAAGCACTGCACAGCAGCTGTGAGAGAGAAGTGAGAAAATTAAAAAAGAGAGAAAAAAATCCTGCAGACACCAAGGTCAGTGAAGAAGGAAGGGAGAGGGTCCTCCAGGTGCTGGAGCAGATTCCCCTGCAGCCCGTGGTGAAGACCATGGTGAGGCAGGTTGTCCCTGTGCAGCCCATGGAGGTCCACACCAGAGCACATATCCACACTGCAGCCCATGGAGGACCCCTAACTGCAGCAGGTGGATGTAGCCTGAAGGAAGCTGCAGCCCATAAAGAGTACACACTAAAGCAGATTTTCCTGAAGGTCTGTAGCCCATAGGAGGGACCCCACGCTGGAGAAGGAAAAAAGCGTGAGGAGGAAGGAGAAGCAGAGATGAACTGTTATGATCTGACTGCAATCCCCATTCCGAATCCCCCCTGCACCACTCAGGGTGTGGGAAGGAGGTACAAGACTCATTGAATGGCTTGGGTTGGAAGAGATATTTAAAGATCATCTAGTCTAACCCCCCTGTCATGAGCAGGGCAATCTTTCCCTAGATCAGGTTGCTCAAAGCCCCGTCCGACCTGACCTTGAACACTTCGAATGATGTGGCAGTCACAATTTGTCTGGGCAACCTGTTCCAGTGTATCACCACCCTCATCGTAAAAAAATGTCTTCCTTGTATCCAATCTAGATCTACCCTCTTTCAGTTTAAAACTGTCACCCTTTGTCCGGTCACTGCATGTTGAGGAATGGCTAAATGACCAGGGACACGGATCCCTGGAAAAGTTGTACAAGCAGACAAACTGTTAAAGTTGGACTGGGCCGCACTAGGCCACATCAGAAATGCAAGTTATGGTGATAAACAGAGCCGAGGGCGACTCGACCTTGGGAAAGAGAAAAACAAGTAAAAAGGAGCTGAGATCC
>ML997985.1:12745-23815 GCA_010365825.1 Otus sunia | reverse complement strand
TGAATTAACAAAATAATTGAAGTAGATTAGTGACACCACTCAATCATTTCAAAACAAAACAGTTTAATCCTGCTGACTGATATATCTGTATAATGTACATATGAAAACTATTAAATATTGAATCTTTATTTTAAACTGCTGAACATATGTTACAAGGCAGTGAGATGTGTATATATGTGTATCTAGTAATTTTAAGATCCCTTTTGAAATGAAATTTTTTTGGCAGTTCACTTGAAAGGGCTATCTGGTTTTGGTGCCTCTATAAAGGTACTTACCTATATTAAAAAAACTGTTAATCTTGATGTTTCTGCTCTGTCAGATCATCCTCTTTTGCCAGTCTAATCTGAGTTAACTTGGCCATACAGTAATAAGTAATAACTTTTGACTTCAGAAATAGATTTTCTGTATAATAAAGCAGATATAGTAAGGGGGAGCAAAGCATTAACTTTACAAGTTTTGTTTAGTTGGAAGGATATATCGTAAGTATAAAAACATTGTTAAGCAAACTAGAAGGACTTTTTTCACGATTCATGTAATCAGAAAACAAGAATGGGAATTTATATGCAGTAGCATTTTTTAAAAGTTAATATTACACTGTAAAGAGTTCTCTGTTTAACTAATATTTGCTATTTTTGTTACTGTTTTTTTACTCTTGAATTTGTGTAAAGCTTTGGCATTTATAAATGGAAAAACTTAAATACTTAATCCATTGCAAGCTACCATATGAGGAAGCAAAATGTCAGTAAATGCAGAAAATCAAAGATTTAAGCTGGTGATAAACTGTTGCTACACTGAATGTTTTTAAAGTTATTTATTAGTTTATTAACTTGCACTTACTGATACAAGGAAAAGATGTATATACACTAGCTTGTACCTTCTGCATGCATTTGAGATGTCAGAACACTTTGCATGATTCTAGCAGTTTCATTGCAGTATAGTATTTCAGTGCTACTGGTACTGTAAGCTTTGTTTTTTCACACCACCTTTTTGTAACTAATGGTGACACTCAACTGTGTGAAATGGCCTAAAGAATAGTTGATTTCATAGATTCAGATCTTGAAACATTACTAAGAAATGTCATTCAGACCAATAGAATGCCAAAATATGACAGGTCCAGCAATACTGGACCCACTTTCTGTTAGTTTGAGATGTGATTAGTAATGGAATTAATAAGGACAGCTTTTAAGTTACAGTTAAGTTATAGTTAGATATCCATGGTTAATGTTTCATACAGGAAAATAATAAAACATAGTGCAGTGTCTTGTGAACTTGGCCCAAGAAGCTTATTAGATAGAATAGATGTAACCTATTATTGCAATCTGAAGGATAGAAATGAACTTCAGATACTGGAGAAAGCTTCAAAATAATGATAAAAGTGACAGAATTTCTGTTGCCATAGATGTTTATTTTGAAAGTTCATAACTGAAAGTGAGCTATAGTTATATAAAATTTTATTCAGCAAAGGTAATTGTGTGTGTGGTTGATCTTCACAGAGCTTTTGATAAGTATGTACGTTGCCTTATTCTTCAAAAGTCACACATTAAGGCATTAAGATATTAAGATCAACACATCTGGCTATTGCTGCTTCATTGTTCCACAGAACTGAATGGTTGACCTTCTGGTCAGCAATTTGATCTGAGTGGGAAATGATCTTTGGATTCATTTAATCCTTACATGAGTTTGTTGTGGTTTGAGCCCAGAGGGCAACTGAGCACCATGCAGCTACTTGCTCACCCCTTCCCCCTCAGGAATGGGAAGGAGAAAAATAAAGCAAAAGGCTTAGGAATCAAGGTAAGGACAGGGAGGGATGACTCAACCATTATGGTCATGGGCAAAAAACAGACCCCTTAGGGGAAGAAAGAATGTCAGTTTAATTCAAACACTAACAACAACACTTAAAAACCAGAGTAGGACAGTGAGACGTATTATCACATCTTAAAAACACCTTCCCCCCCCCCCTTCCCTTTTTCCCAGGCTCAGCTTTACTCCTGATTTCTCTACCTCCTCCCTCTGAGTGGCACAGGGAGGCTAGGGAATGGGGGGTGCAGTCAGATCCTCACATGGTGTTTCTATTGCTCTTTCCTCAGGGGAAGGACTCCTCAGACTCTTCCCTTGCTCTAGCATGGGCTCCCTCTCACAGGAGACAAGTCTTCTATGAACTTCCTTCAATGTGGGTCCCTCCCACAGGCTTCAGCTCTTCACAAACTGCTCCAGCATGGGTCCCTTCTGTGGGCTGCAGGGGGGCATCTGCTCCACCATGGGCTGCAGGGGCACAGCCTGCCCTCTCACCATGGGCTGCAGGGGGATGTCTGCTCTTGACACACGTCCCGTCGTCGTCGTCCTCCCCCCCTCCCCTTCCTTCTTTTTCTTCCACTGACCTTGGTGTTTGCATAGGTGTCTCCCTCACAACTCTCACTCCTCCCCGATTCTCCTTCTTAAATATGTTATCACAGAGGCGCAGCCACCATTGCTAATTGGCTTGGCCTTGGACAGAGGCGGGTCCGACTTGGAGCCAGGGGAGATTTGAGAAGCTTCTCACAAGGGGCCACCGCTGTAGCCCCCTCCCCTGCTACAAAAAACCCCTGCCACACCCATAAACCCAACACAGAGTCCAGGAGGCTTATTTAAAAACTAAAATATAGCAGTAAATGTCTTTGAAATGTGTAGTGACACAGGAACTAGAGGGAGCACATTGCTATAGTGGTGAGCAATGCTTTATACAACTACTTGATATACTCAGAAGTGACTTATAAAGAAAAATAGCAGGCCCCTGTTTTCCATTTGAACATTAACTTGGTTCTCCTGATAAGTTTTTGAACAGTTTTGAAATGTTATCCTTCATGTTTTGGCATGTGATGCAATTTGTGCATTTATTTGTTATCCAGAAAAACTCTAAATTTAACCCACAATTAATTTTGTCCCTACAAAGTTACTTGAATGTTTTGCCTAAAATTGAAGAATTAAACACACAGTGAAAATAGAAAATGTTGAATGAAAATGAGGCCCCAAAAACTGTGTGTCCTGTTGGGGAAATCTCTATTATAGCTGAGTAAAATCTTAATAGCAGAAGGCAATAGCAGGTTCCTTGTATCCTAAACCAAATATTAAAGGTGAATGTTTACCATAATGAGTAAGACTCTTATTTTCAGCATCTGCAGCCTAAATTTTAAATACCAAATGATAAATTAAGAGCAATAATTTGACCTTACTAATATTTACTCTAGAGAGCATATAGGCAACAAGAATTGTATCTAAATGCTAGATCTTGTTAAGCAAGTTGATATAGTCAGTCTATACTTCAAAGTGACATTTGATCAACTTTTACTTTAGAGAGATCTGCCATGCTTTGTGGCTTTGGCAATGCATATACTGAAATTGACGGCTGTGTTGGGTTTGTGTGTGGTGGGATTTTGGTAATGGGGAAGTGGCTAAAATGGTGGCTCCTATGAGAAGCTTCTTGAAACTCCCCTGCCTCCAAGTCGGATCCACCTTTGCATCAAGCCCGGGCCAATTATCGATGGTGTCTGTGTCTCTGCAATAATGTATTTAAGAAGGGGAATCTGGGAGGAGGAGTTGGAGTTAGGAGGAAGAGTTGTGAGCAGACCATCTGTGTGAACACCAAAGTCGGTGGAAGAAAGGAAGAGAAGGCAGGGGAAATGCGCTGGAGCAGACTCTCCTGTATCCCATGGTGAGACAGCAGGGCCACCCCCCTGCCACCCATGGAGGTCTATGGTGAAGCAGATGCCAATTTGTGGCCTGTGGGGGTCCCACGCCAACCCGGGTGACTGTGCCTGAAGAAGGCCGGGATGCTATGGGGAGGAGACCCCGCTGTTGTAGTTCATCACTGGGAGGATTGCAACATGTGGGGGTGACCCACATGCCTGTGGGAGTGACTCATGTCAGAGTTTGTGAAGTACTGTCTCCTGTGAGAGGGGGACCATGCTGGAACAGGCAAAGAATGCCAGAAGTTCCTCCCCACTGAGGTGGAAGAAGCAGCAGGACTGACTCCACAACCCATTCCCTCCCCTCTGTGCTGGTGGAGGGAAAGAGGTAGAGATATTGGGAGCAAAGCTGAGCTCAGGAAGAAGGGAGGGATGGAGGAAGGTGTTTTCAGGATGTGGTAATTCTGGGAAATTTGAAACCTGTATAAAAAGTGTTACCTTTTGTTTTGAATGCTTTGTCAAACAGTAGACTCTCAATTCTAGGGTTTTTAGTGAATTGCTTCCAAAAAAAAGGCTATGTTTTTGTGCAGTTTGAAAGAGAGAATACAATGGAAAATATATCACCAGCTCTCCTGTCTTATTTTTCAGGGGAGGTGCATTTTCTTTAATCTTCCTTTTCTGGCCAACATACCTGCAGAAGCCCTTCTTATTCTTTGCCTCCTTTGCCAAATTGAGCTCCAACTGTGCCTTAGCTTTCCTGATCCCATCCCTACATATCCAGGCAGCATCCCTGTATTCTTTCCAGGATAAATGTCCCTGCTTCTACTGCCTGTGCATTTCCTCTTTACCCTTTAGTTTGACTGTGAGGTCCTTACTGAGCCATGCTGATCTTCTGTCTTCCTTGCCTGATTTCTTACACGTGGGAATCGAGAGTTCTTGTGCTCCAAGAAAAATGTCCTTAAAGAGCTGACAGCTCTATTCAGCTCCTTTGTTCCTGAGTGCAGTTTCCCAGGGGATCCCATCCACTAGCTGCTTAAACAATTGAAAGTTTGCTCTCCTAAAATTCGGGGTCCTGACTCTACTCTTCACCTGGCCCATTTCCCTCAAGATTGTGAATTCCGCCAGGGCATGATCACTGCAGCCCAGGCTATCACCAATCTTGACATCTCTAATTATTTCATCTGTGTTGGTAAACAACAGGTCTAGTAATGCTTCTCCTCTGATTGGGCTGTCAATCACCTGGATTAAGAAATTATCCTCAGCATACTCCAGGAGTCTCCTGGACTGCTTACAGCTTGCTGTGCTGCTTTTCCAGCAGATGTCAGGGAGATTGAAGTCCCCCAGAAGGCTCAGAGCCTGCAAGTGTGATGCTTCCTGTAGTTGAAGAACACTTCGTCAACAGGCTCCCCTTGGTTGTGTGGCCTGTAGTAAACACCAACTACGAGGTTTCCTTTGTTGGCTTGGCCCCTAATTTTTACCCATAAGCTCTCAACCTGTTCATTGGTGTTTTTCAAAGACAACTCTGTGCATTCAATCAATTTTTTTACAGAGGGCACCCCCCCAACACCTGTCCTTCCTTGCCTGCCCCTCCTGAACAGTTTATAGCCATCAATTGCAGTGCTCCAGTCGTGTAATTCATCCCACCATATTTCAGTGATAGCAATTAGATTGTAGCTTTCTAGCTGTGAAGTGGCTTCCAGCTCCTCCCGTTTCTTACCCATGCTGTGTGCACTGGTATAGAGGCACTTCAGCTGGGTTACTGACCGTGTCACCTTTTTAGAGGAACATGTCCTAATTCCTTTGAGGAATTAGGAAGTCCTGCCCCTCCACAGGAGGCTCTGGCTTTGTCAGGCAGTTTCAGAACTTCATCATTCCTGCACCATTCCTCTTCTTTAGGGTGATTTCTGAGCCTCCAACAACTTGATTTTATAGGTTGTTCTACATATTACAACCTTACAGGCCTTTCTTCTGTCACTTTTCCTCTCTTCTGTCAAAATTACTTTCCATTTTTGGTCTTTTCTAAGTTATTTGGGTTGCTCCACATGACAACAGGTTGTCGTGATTTGAACTCGGCCAGTAGCCAATCACCACGTGCTCAGTCGTTTACTTATATACTGAGCATGACATCACATGATATGGAATACTCCAATGACTGATCTGTGCCCAGCCCTCTAGCTGTGCTCCCTCTCAGCCCAAGGAAATTTAACTCCATCCTGGCCAAAACCAGGACACAGGTATCCCTTACCATTTCACAGTTGTAACTTTTTATTGTATGCTCCTTTTTAAAAAAATTGTAGCTTTGTTATCATTTGGGAAAAGTCTATCTATCTGCTATAGTGATATCTCCATGAAACCTTGTTCCCCCCTTCCCAAATGCCTGCTTATAGTTGCTAGCATCTTCAGGTGTTACAGCAGGTCACCCCTCTGGGAGGCTATTCCTTATTATTGCATTTGTTCTTGTATCTTGATCTTATCCTATATATAAGTCTAGATGTATATATAAATAATAAAGAATTGGAGAGGAAGAAAGCATAGTCACAAAAATTGCTCACCTTTTAATATAGTGCTGTTTTCCTTTCCTGCAATCTGCCTTCTTCCCTTCTGAAGACAGAGACATTTGGCCACTTCATATATCTTCCAAGTTAGTTTATTGCTAAATTCTTTTCAGCCTGGAAATCTCATCTGAAAGTTGGTGAACTGTATCCTTAACAGCAGAATTTGACTGATAGATGCTTTGTTTCCTACTGCATTGTTCAGTGATGCTTATGCACTTGGTAGTAGTGATGTTCAGATGATAAATATGTGTCTTCCTGTGTGAGGATCAAGCTATCATCTTCTGAGCTGAGATAATTTAACACTCTCCACCTGGTTTTAAGAGATCCTGCATTCTAAGTAGAGGATATGTATGTAACAGACAGCTACATTGCTTCTCATTTTACGCATAGTCACCGGATTCTGTCAAGCCTCATTTTTGCTGCCATTTTCCATTAGCCTTCCAATCAACATGTAACAGAAAAATTCATTGGGGCTGTATGGTAGTGAAGGGAGGAGAAAGGGAAAGGTTTCAGTAATTTTAACACATCAAAGCCAAGAGGAGATGGAAAAGAGTTAACTCTTTTTCTTATTGCAGGAACTAGTAATGTCAGTGTAGTAAGCTAAAGGCATGGAAATGGTGAAAAATGCAGTAAAATAGCATATTTATAGCAGAAAAAGTAAGCAGTATTTTCACCCTGATTATTGCAACAATTCTTTTCGATATTGACCTTGGCTGGCTGCTAGACACCCACTCAACTGCTCTCTCACTCCCTCTCCTCAACAGGACGGGGGGAGAAAATAAGATGAAAAGCTCATGGGTCAAGATAAAGACAGGGAGATCACTTACCAGTTACCATCATGGACAAAACAGACTCGACTTGGGGAAGATAAATTTAATTTATTGCCAATTAAAATAGAGTTGGATGGTGAGAATCAAAGAAAAAAACTAAAACACCTTCACTCCACCCCCACCCCTTTTTCCCAGGCTCAACTTCACTCCTTCATACCCAACTCCTCTACCTCCACCTTCCCCCCACCCCAAGTGGTGCAGGGGAGTGGGGAATGTGGGTTGCAGTAAGTTTGTAACAGTTCCTATCTGCCACTCCTTCCTCTTCATACTTTGCTACAGTGTGGTTCCTTCCCACGGGTTGCAGTCCTTCAGGATAAATCTGCTCCTGCATGGGCTCTTCTCCATGGGGTCACAGGTCCTGCCAGGAGCCTGCTCCAGCGTGGGCTCTCTACAGGCTGCAGCTTCCTTCAGGGCATATCCACCTGCTCTGGTATGGGGTCCTCCAGAGGCTGCAGGTGAATATCTGCTCCACCATGGACCTCCATGGTATGCAGGGGAATCTCTGCTCCTACACCTGGAACACGTTGTGAGAGACTGAAATGTTGAATGATTGTCTCAAAGCTTGCTTGTGTGTGTGCTCTGAGTCACAGGGTGGTGTAAGTAATGCCTAGAACATTCATCAAGGACATAGGCTGTTTGTAGCAGATGCCTTTGGCCCTGTTCAGCCACGGGCATTAGCAATGGTCAGTCTGCGCTTACCAGGAAAGGACATTGCCGTTGAGGTGGAAATGGTTGTGGGAGAATTTCCACTTAATCTCTTGGGACTTGATTTTTTGAAAGAGAGAACCTGGAGTGATAATAAAGGGAGGCAGTGGTCATTTGGCTCCCCAACAATAGATATCCATTTGTTACAAGCCATGCCACCACTTCCCCCTTCTAAACTTACAAATGTTAAACCCTACCTGATACCCTTGGGAGCCAGAGAGGGAATAATGCCTGTGTTAGAGGACTTAAAAGAACAGGGTATCATGGTTCTGACCCACTGCCCTTTTAACTCCCTGGTGTGGCCAGTACGAAAACCTAACGGCAAGTGGAGACTCACCATAGACTATCACAGACTTAATGCAAATACTGGTCCATTGACAGCTGCGGTACCGAATATCGCGGAGCTCATAGCTACAATCCAGGAATGAGCCCACTTGTGGTGGTTTGACCTTGGCTAAATGCCAGGTACCCATCAAGTCACTCTATCACTTCGCTCCCCTTCCCCTTCTTTTTCTCAACAGGGCAAGAGGGGAAAGAAAATAAGATAGGAAAAAAAACCACCCGACCCTTGTGGGTAAAACAAAAGCAGTTTTAATATAAGCAAAGAGAAGCAAAGGTTCACGCACAGAAGCAAAAAAAGAAAACAGATTTATCCTCTACTTCCCATTAACAAGCGATGTCGGGCCTTCTCAGGAAGCAGGGCTCCAATACGTGTAGTGGTTGCCTCGAAGGACCAAGGGTGACCCCACCCCCTTCCTCCTTTCTCCCAGCTTTATACTGAGCAGACGTCATATGGTATGGAATATCCCTTTGGTCAGTACGGGTCAGCTGTCCTGGTTGTGTCCCCTCCCAAGATCTTGCCCACCCCGTCCCACTGTAGGGGGGGGGGAAATGTTGGAAAGAGCCTTGGTGCTGTGTAAGCACTACTCAGCAGTAGCCACAACACCAGGGTGCTATCAACACCCTGCCAGCTCCCAACATAAAACACAGCACCATGAGGGCTGCTACAGGGGAAAACCAATTCCGGCTCAGCCAGACCCAGTATACCACTCAATTATGGTGACCGTGGATGTTAAGGATATGGTTTTTATGTTCCCCCTGCAACCTGAGGACCAGTACCGTTTTGCTTTTACCTGGGAAGATCAGCAGTTTACTTTTACCCAACTCCTGCAGGGATATAAGCACTCCCCTACATTAGCCCACCATGTGATGGCGCAGGAGCTAGAGGAAATTCAGATAGAGAAAGGGGTCAATATTTCCAATATATTGATATTATTCTTGTGGGGGGGATGAAGTGGAAAAGGTTCGGACAACTCAGGATAATATAATTTCACATTTGGAAAGTTTGGAGCTGAAGATTCCACCTGAGAAAACACAAACACCCTCGAGTGAAGTAAAGTTTTTGGGGATTTGGTGGAAGGGAGGAATGACGTGTATCCTGCCTGACACTCTTTCCTCACTAGATAAGATTAAGATGCCAGGGTTGAAAAAGGATTTACAACATGCACTATGGCTACTTGTGTTCTGGAGAAAACATATTCCTGATTTTTCAATCATTGCAAGACCCCTACATGACCTGTTATGTAAAGGGGCCCAGTGGGAATGGACTGAGCCCCATGAAGAGGCACTGCAGCTGCTAGTGTTTGAAGCAACTGCCCATCAAGCTCTGGGTCCCATTCACCCTACAGACCCTGTCCATATTGACTAGGGATTTGCCAAGACTTGGCTATCAATATATTTATGGCAAAAGGGCCCTGAAAGACCCACTCGACCTCTTGGATTTTATTATTGTAGTTTTAAAGATGCCGAAAAAAGGTATAAGGCCTGGGAAAAGGGTTTGTTTGTGGTGAGTCTAGCCTTGAGAGAGGCTGAATGAACTATTCAACAACAACCAATAGTGCTTAAAGGCCCATTTAAAGTAATTAAAACAGTTTTGGCAGGGACTCCACCCCCTGATGGGGTGGCTCAGAGAGCCTCTGTATGGAAATAGTATGCCCAGATAGAACATTATTGCAATACCTTCATGGTATCTGAGGGGGCCACAAAGATGTTAACCATTCAGAAGACAGGCCCAGACAGGGAAATGAGTGAGCTCCCATGTCACTGTAGAGATGGACAAAGCGACACACACACACACACACACACTTACATGGGTGAATAAGCGGCTAAGTTTATTTATTAGTAAAAGTATGCATTTTTATATATTTCAGGTGCCAGAGTGTCACAATATAATTGGTCAAAAAGTTGTTTTTAACATTCTCATTGGATAACCTTTATCAGTTTTCCTCCCTGCTTGCTTTATCCTGCTGTGTAGTCTGCAGCTCCTTGAAAGCTATTTGCTTTAAGCAAAGCTTCCCTATCTCAAGGGTACACCGGAATCTTGTCAAGGTCAAACTCCTCTTCAATCAGGTTATCAGCAGACCAGCTGCCTTCCCCAACACTCCCTCCTGTAATACAAGTGGCTCTTCTGTTTTCTGGGCAGTTGCAGAATGTCTGGTTTACTGACGCTTCTTCCAAGCGAGAGGGAAAAACCTGGAAATATCGTGCCGTAGCACTCCGCATAGACACTGACAAACAGCTAATCACTGAGGGGAAAGGTAGAGCTCAGGTAGGAGAACTGAATGCAGTATGGAGTGTTTTCCAACATGAGGCCCAATCCACTTTTCCTGTCTATATCTATATTGATTCCTATGCCGTATTTAAGGGTTGTACTGAATGGCTTCCGTTTTGGGAACAAAATGGGTGGGAGGTCAATAGGACACCTGTTGATTCACGGAAAACGACTCTACAACTCGGATAGAGTTATAAAGCAGGTCTGTTTACTCCGGCACTGGGGTGCAAGGGGATTTCTCCACAAAGCTTGTACACCCACAACACATTTTACCAAAAACTTATAGAGTGTGGATATACATATTCATATTCATGGATTACATAATACAAATATAAACATGCATGAGTAAGGCTGGGTTAGTTCTAGAGGCTGGTGTCAGCAGTTTATGTTCTCTTTGTGCATGCGCATTGCCTCCTGGGGGGCGTCTTCAGGGGTCTTTTGGAGGAAGGCTCACAGTCTTTCTCACCTTGTACTTTTCCTCTGAGCATGCACAGATTCTCTTAGCCAATTTCTTGAACAACAAGAGTGGTTTCATACGGTTTACCCATTCTATCTTATCTAAAAGTACCAGTGTATCCATTTCTACCATCCATATATGGCTATCTATTCATTACAAAGACTAAACTAGTTAGAACCCATCTGCTTTCCAAGGACATGTTTCTTATTTTTGCTGAACACTGTAGTTCTTGGTAGGTTTCCACAGAAAA
>ML997981.1:5912-55767 GCA_010365825.1 Otus sunia | reverse complement strand
CTCTTTGGGCAGCCCCTGGCAGCCCTCTGCGGGGAGGATGGCACGCTGCCCCGGCCCATCCAGGTCAGCCAGCCTGTCCAGGGGGTCCCCAGCCCTCCCTCTGCAGGCTCCGGAGGGGCAGCGGAAAGATGCAGGAAGGTGCAGCAGCTCAGGCAGCCCAGGTGTGTGCCCATAGCCAGCGCCAGCAACAGCTCTCTGCTCTGGGCCATAAGCAATTCCTCATACACGGTGTTCCCCAAAGGATGAGCAACAAAACCCTGCCTCTTCCTGCCGCCATGGATTCACCAGAGCTTTTTGACTCTGTCACTGCAGGTGCTGGTTCCATCTCCCTGCCTGAACCGCTGTGACTCCAGGGCCCCCGCAGTTGCTGTCTACAATAAAAAGATCTTTTCTCCCTTGCAACTGAGTCTGCTGTGGTGTGTACACTGGTTTACTGAACATTCCGCCCACAGTGACAATGGAAAATACAACCAGCACTCGGATCAGAAGATTAACGACGTCTAAAAGCAAGAAATACTTACAAGAAGGCCAGAAGAAAAGGATGTGCTCGTTAAGGAAGAAGCTGATAAAGAAGAGACCTTTTGGAATTGCAAAAGCAGGAACTTACCTACTGGCTACGTGCGGGTAGCAATGTTTGTGGAAAGTACCGAGGGGAGCTATTTCTAGAAATAAACATGCACAAGAGTAGGTAAGGACTTGCTGCTATTTTTAGAAGGCACAGAGTCTGTGAGGGCTTGCTTGCTAATAAAAGTTTGAGCTTAACTTCCAATCATATTGATTGTCTGTGGTCTTGTCTCCTGTGACCTGCACAGGAATCCGTCCCCACAGTCTGCCACGGGATATTCTGGAGCAGGGGCTGCTGTTCTGAGATGAATCCTCAGGGAGGGTTTTGGGATGGTCCCTTGTCCCAGCACCCTTCCCAGTGGGCGTCAGGGCTGAGTCGAGGTGCTATAGGAGGGAAACCCAAGCCCAGAGTCACGCGGGAGGGTGGAGGTTGGACGGAGCCCGTTGAGGTTGTCTGGTCCAAGCTGGGCTCAAGCAGGCTCAGCTCAACCAGGCTGCCCAGCACCACGTCCTGGGGAGTTTTGGGTTTCTCCCAGGAGTAGCGCCATGAGCTCAGGGCGAGGGCGAGACATAGGCAGGGCTCGGTGGCCAGGAAGGGCTGAAGGTCCTTGTGGGGCCACCGTTACTTGCAGCTTGCTGTCCCCTGGGGCCCTCGTCCTTGCACATGGATTGTCGGGTGGTTACCCCAGACCCCCCGAACTCATGGCAATGGTACAAACCAAACGTCCCTCTGGGCGGCAGAAACGCTCCCCTCAAATGCTGCACCCACTCCTGGGTTGGAGTCCTACAGCAGTGCCAGGTGCAGCTTTGCCAGGGGTTTTCCCCCACAGAATTTTCCTCTGCACAGGGAAACACTAAATCCTCCCCAAATAAGGAGCTGGCTGGGGGGTTTCTGGTGGGTGAAGGGGGCAGCCGTGGCGCTGGGTGTCCCCGCCATCCCCAGGGGATACAAACACCTTTTAGATGGCCCGCAGGCACGGTACTGAGCCAGACCTCAGCTTGCCTTTGATTTTTAAAATCAATAAATAAGTAAATAAACAAAGAAAAATGCTGGCGCTGTAAATCGCCAAAACAAAGCTTGAGATGGAGAAGACGGCCGTGCGGGGCACACCGGGGCAGCCTGGTTTGCTGACAAGGCAGCTGAAGGCTCACAGCCCCACTCCCCGATCCCCTGAAGGCTCACAGCCCCCCCCACCCCAAATATTCCTGTAGGACCTAAAAACCGCCCCTTCCCCCTCCATTGACACCGACTCCACCCCACACCTTCACTGCAAGGTCCTTTATTCCTTAGGACGCCCCCAACACCCCCGACAGAAAACCCCCCAAAACACAGCAAAATTAAATGGGGGGTGGGGCTTCCTCAAGCCATGCCCCCCCCAGGAGGCTCCTCCCACCCCCGGCATCTTTAAGGCACTTGGGGTGGGGGGCACCCCACGGGGCTCAGGGGGGCAGGGAGGCGAGGGGCTGGCAGGGGTGACCAGCAGGGATGGGATGGTGGGTCACTGGGGGGGGCGGGACCGTCACTTTGGGGGGCGAGCGTGTCGCCCCGGGGGGCAGGGGTACACCACCACGCACAGACGCTGCCCGAAGTGCGTCAGGGTGGCTGCGGGAGAAGAGGTGAGGGAAAACGGGGGGGATGTGACCCCAAAGTGCACTACAGCCCCCTCTGACCTGTGCCCCCACAGTGCCCCCTGTTGAGGAATGGCTAAATGACCAGGGACACGGATCCCTGGAAAAGTTGTACAAGCAGACAAACTGTTGGGCTGGGCCGCACTAGGCCACATCAGAAATGCAAGGTACGGTGATAAACAGAGCCGAGAGCGACTCAACCTTGGGAAAGAGAAAAACAAGTAAAAAGGAACTGAGATCCGAAGGGCCCAGAAGGGGAAGAATCCTGTAAGCGCAAACTGCAAGTAGGAGGACTATGATAACGTAACCTTTAGTGCTTAGCCAATAAATCAGTGACAAGTAGGCATAATTGTGGATAAGAGTATATAATGTAGTGTGTAACAATAAAGGTTGGAAGCTGTTTCTACCACTCACATTGAGTCGACCTCTTGCTTCCCTGCGCCACCCACAGCCCCCCACAGCCCTTAGCACACCCAAATCACCCCAAACGCCCCCCCATATTGCCACAAACTCCCCATATCCCCCCAAATCACCACTTTGTGCCATTGCTCCCTCTTTGCTCTGCTCAGGAGAGCTTTGTCAGGGCTGAGTCAACCACAGAAGTTTGGGACATGGTAACGAATGGAAATGAAAGCATCAGAGCAAGCAAATGTTTTGGTTTAAAAGTATGTATCAAAAACCCCACAAGAACATTTCTGACCTCTAAAGAGTTACATTCTACATCACCAGTGGCTGAAAGCACTTCCTCTAACCTCTGAGAGCCCACCTCTGAGCTGTTCCGCTAGCTCTTTTCCCCCTCACTGTACTCCCTAATCTGCTATCAGTCTCTGACATCCTCAACGCTTGCAGGTTAGAACAAACTAGAACTACCTCAAGTGTAATTAGTTATAAGGAGGAGGAAATGATTTTCAAAACCAATACCAGAAGAAAAAAATGACAGACAGACAGCTATCTGAAACCAACCTGTGACCTTACCTGCAATCGCAAGCACCATGATGACACAGATAAAAAAAGAAAAACTTAGCAAGATATGAAGTTCATTACAGTTCAAAAATGAAAGAACTTATTCTGCAGTGCTCAGTTTATAAATAATATGCAACTTTATAATGAAATTCCCCTTCAGGCCTCTCACACTTCTACCAGCTTTAAGACAGCACAACCTGTTAAAATACAGCGGCATCAAATTCAGAGGCACCATATAATTCAATTATGTTCCCCAAAAAAGTGATGGGTTTGAGCATTCTATTAAGGGTTAGTCATCATTCTGACAGACACAAGCAGTGGTAAGTAATTTTCAGTACAGCAATAAACATTTCATTTTATTTTCCCTACATATTGTCAGAATTACTATAATGACAAGTTCATAACTATTCGTTGTCTTGAAGATGTAGGGCAAAATTCTGTACTGATGTAAATGAAAACGCTCACACTAAATTAAACTTTCTATGTCAAGCACTTTTATTATAGAAGAAGAACAAATTTTAAAACCCACCTTGGGTCTGATGCCACTGCATTCAGCCGGTAAACTCTTGTAGTTCTTAAGGACATTCACTGACCATCTGAAATGCACACACAAAAAGTCTTAAATTGTTATTGGGAATATCTGGGGAAAGAAAGAGTGACACATTAATTTTGGAAGAGATGCAGAGTAAGCTCAGGTGTTTCAGCGAGCATCCTTGTTGTGCATGTTCTGGAAAGGTGAAAGGAGACTCCCAGTCTGGGAACAGCTCTTTTCAAAGACTGTTTCCCCGAGGAGAAGCTGTGGTGAGGGCTCTCCAGCTCAGGAGGGAACAGAAATGCCTTTTGGAAACCGTGTAGGATGAGGGAGAAGTAGGGTGATGTCATCACTCTGTTTTAAGAGACAAAAAATAACTATTTACCAATTTTGAATATGTCATTGTTCCTCTCCCCTGAGCTGGCCACGAGGAAGCAGAACAAGCCTCCTACAGCCTTTTCTCTTAATTCAAAGCCATTGCAGAACACTGCAGAGAGGTTTTGGCTCTGGGGAGCTGCAGCAAAGTGCTGGCTACCGAAGGGTCGCTCTGGGGCGGTGTTGGAGCCCATTCCTGTGACTGCCCTGACCCCCAGGGACTGCAGAGACAGTTAAATAATTTACAGATTCAATTGTTTTCAAAAATAAATATGTATCTTCACATAATGTCTTGCTCTACAAGGGAGCTTTTATCAGCAAATGTCTTCATTAGGAGGAAATTGTCAAAATCCTTCTATTTTAAACAATCGCTACAATTCCTGGGGAAGTTTTGCTCAGTTTTTATTTCACAACAACCAATTTTTTTCTCATTTGGGTGTTGACTTGAGAAGGATTTTGCTCCCTCAATTAATAAATAGCTTCATTAACGTATCAGTGCTGCTGAGATGCTGGGAGTTAACGGTTTACACTTAGCCGTATCAGTTTGTTCAGAAATGTCGGCTCTCAGGCTGGAAGCTCTGCAAACTTTTACTAAATACAGGTGGTACCACTGTTAATCTGTTTGCGATCTGATATGATGCACCTACAGGAGATGTCTGATGACCTTTGAGAAGTACCATCCGGAAAAACATTAGTTTATTTAACAGGTATAAGGTGAAAGCAACAAATCATTTCTTTCCTTCAGCCTTTCAGTTCAGCAGCAGACGATGTACGTGCACACGTAATAGCAGGGCAAGTCCAGCTCTCCTTCAGTAGCCCTCTGCCTCAGGTCTTTGGCTCATTATCTCAGGACTTATTTTCAAGTGGAGTTAGTTTCCACCAGTGCTGAGGATTTGTCAGCAGTGAGTATGTGAAAACACAGAAATACAATCTTCAGGGTCCCACGGCATGAAATGTAGAATATCCTCAATGTCCCTTGACTCCTCATTGGGACCCTAATGACAGAGACAACCAGACAGAAGAGGATTAACAAATATAATAGGGGATGCACCTGTGATCTGGAAAACACGCGTGCATTTTTAATATTTTAGTCGATCTTAGTGCCGTTGAGGCTGTGAAAAGGAAATCTTAAATAAGAATTTGATGGCACAAAGCACTGATCCCTGTCTGTTCCTCTGATTTCAGTGAAGAATAGTCAACACCTCACAGGAACTGTTAATATCTCCTTGACCCATGTATTTATTGTACAGTGATGAGGTATTTCTTAGTATCTATGACATTCTGGACTGAGCAATTGATGACTAAGAGAACAGGATTTGTAATTTCTCTGTGGGAAGCTCCAGTGAAAAGGGAAGAGATAATGTACTGAGGTTGTGGTTCCACAACAATTCAGGACCAGCCAAGTATCAGCCTCGTGGCCACGTCCTCCTTCTCCTGCTTTTCTCTGTCTTTCCCTTGAGCTGGGCCTCTCACTCAGCCCGATCCTGTGCTGGGCATGTTAAGGTGCTAGAAAATTATTTTCTTTTGGCTTTGGCTTCTGGGGGGGCTTTTCAGGGTTTGCGAGGTAGGTGAAATTGCATCAGGAGGTGCTAGTTCTGTATGATCCCAGTTTGGAAAGGCACTCAGCTTCTATAAAGCATCTCTTGAGATGCTGTTTTTCTGAGGTCACATTAAAAAGAAAAGAAGGACAGTGTAGATAATCCTACAACCATTCAGATGCTGGAAGCCCCAAGTTGTGCCGCACTGAATGGGCCTGCGACTCTGGCCCAGCACACCCTGCACCTCCCGTCCATGGAAATGTCACCCCATTTTGGTCATTTGAGCTCTCACAGGATTTTCCCAAAGGAGCCAACTCTATTCCTCATTCCCACTGCTAAGCAAAAAGGATGTTCACCTGAGAACTTGTCGCTGCACTCTTAGATAACGGCTAGGCCAGGCCTTATCTAACTGGACACAATATCCCTCTGAGAAAGATTTTAACTTGCCTCAGGCAGACAACATAGAACATGTTGCTGCAAGGCATCAGGTCCTACAATTTGAAACAGCGATGTCTAATTAGAGGGGAAGAAACATTTTCAACACGCTTAGTCCTTGATTTTAAAAATATGTTTCTTGTCTGGTTTTTTATGTTTTCTAACTCTCAGCTAAGCCAGATACTCTAGATTTTTCTATTGTTCTCTCAGTTAAGGAAAGTGAGGCCCAACTGCATGCATGTTTACAATCACTAGAGCCTCTATAAATTTAAGTTATTAAAAATTAGATTTCTAAATAGAATAAAAATTACATCATTACCACCTGAGGTTTATGCAAGATACTCTCAGTAAAGTAGGGTAGAGAGCTGTATGACTGTTTCTCTCATAGAAGGATAGCTTGATTTCAGCTCGAAGGCACCCTGGAAGGTATCTGATCCATCCCCACGTTCTAAACAGTCACAATGAAGAAAAGGCTCCAAGGAAGAAAACCACTTTTATATCCACAGTTACAGGTGCCACCCAGGTAAGTGCTGGATCCCAGTGCTACAGAAAGGTGCTACAGAAGAAGTTTGAAGGGCTCTCCTCCAAAACCGATTATGTTCTAAGAATGACCAAAGGTCAGGTAAACGCAAAAATGGAAAAACGCCTGAGACAAAGATAGAAATCACATCTAGGTAACAATGGAGTATGAGGTTTGTTTCTTCAGAAAGCAATATTAAAGTATCCTTCTTATCAGTCTTCCTCTGACTTTGATCTTGGTCTTTACCCAGTCTTTTATACTTTAGTTCAAAATGTGGGTAAAAACTATTTCAGTTAATTCTGAGAGTTTTGTCGTGAAGCTCATTTAGTTCATAACACAGTTCTGCTTCCCTGCAACAATGGCAAAATCTCGAGATTAAACCCAGACTGAGCCCCCAAACATCTGGCAAACAGCTCAACAATCAACAAATCTGGCTTTCACACCAAAACAGCTACTTTCTAGAATGCATCGCTATTCCTGTTTACATTAAAAGTTCTCTGAGACTGCTAAGTAAAACCAATTGTATTTATTCATATTAGGAATTATGCCTTAAAACGTAGTCTGTACAAATAACTTCAACTGTCAGATTTCCATAAGAGATTAACTTTAGTCCATCTATTGAAGGTTATTGAGTTCTTGAAATGTTATAGTGCACTTCCTACACATTATTTTCAGAATTTGCAATTTTACGATCTTTGGATTTTCCAGTTGATAATTCCCTTGTTTCAATTTAGATTTTTCTTGTAGATTGAAGTACTCGCTTCATCTCTTTCTCCTGTGTACATTAGCATTTTTTATTGACTTGCATGTCTTCTTGGCTCTGCTGTCAAAATAGAGAGACAGAACATTTTGTGCATAATTCATTAGAATAAAACAACATACTCTCTCAGAAGCATTTTCAGAAGTACACATGCAACAATTCTAGAAGTAACAGAAGAAAATATAATTTCATCCCAATATAATTCACCTGTGTTACAAAATGTTCCGTTCAAGTATTTTTCCTCTAAAACCTTACTAAAAAGATGGAACTGGATCAAACAGTTACCTGAATGGTGGTTTTAAACTGAGAGAACGTTTTTGCATGTGGATTTCTTCTCCTCAGTGTTGGTGCATTATGGGATCCTGACGTATACTTGTCTGTAGAAAACACACAGACATTGTTTCTTACTTTCAGCTGCAATGGCAAGAAAGACTCTCTGAGTCTGATCGGTGAATTCAGTACAACGTCAGCCTGAAGGACCAATGAATGCATCGGGTGGATCCCACACCACCTCTGAAATACCAGCTAGTGTTCAGTCCAGACTCCCTCTCTAGTCGTTTAAAGCTCATTTGTAATCTCGCAGCGTTCCCAGGGGGCTCACAGGACCTTCCCAATGAGGCGATCCCGCCATGGACATCCTTGACTCNTTCATCTCTTTCTCCTGTGTACATTAGCATTTTTTATTGACTTGCATGTCTTCTTGGCTCTGCTGTCAAAATAGAGAGACAGAACGTTTTGTGCATAATTCGTTAGAATAAAACAGCATGCTCCTTCAGGAACATTTTCAGAAGTACACATTCAGCAGCTCTAGAAGCAACAGAAGAAAAAATAATTTCATCCTAATACAATTCACCTATGTTTCAAAATGTGCCATTCAAGTATTTTTCCTCTAAAACTTTACTAAAAAGATGGGATTGTATCAAACAGTTACCTGAATGGTTGTTTCAAACTGAGAGAACGTTTTTGCATGTGGATTTCTTCTCCTCAGTGTTGGTGCATTATGGGATCCTGACGTATATTTGTCTGTAGAAAACACACAGACATT
Source organism: Otus sunia (assembly GCA_010365825.1). NCBI lineage: Eukaryota > Metazoa > Chordata > Aves > Strigiformes > Strigidae > Otus > Otus sunia. The sequence continues at coordinate 47,406 of ML997981.1, read as the reverse complement.
GTTTCTTAATTTCAGCTGCAATGGCAGGAAAGACTCTCTGAGCCTGATCGGTGAATTCAGTACAATGTCAGCTGAAGGACCAATGAATGCATCAGGTGAATCATACATCACCTCTGAAATACCAACTAGGATTCAATACAGACTCCCTCTCTAGTCATTTAAAACTCATTTGTAATCTCGCAGCATTCCCAGGGGGCTCACAGGACCTTCCGAATGAGGCGATCCCGCCATGGACATCCTTGACTCCAACAAAGGGCATGTGCCTGTGTTGAAAATCTGCCCAAAGGCATCAGTTGTTTTTAGAGTAAATGAGTCCATAAGACAATCTCCTGTCTTATCCCTGCTTGTGAAGAAAGCACAAGGCACAAGGCAATATTATGTTTTTGTGCTGGGCAGTTGATTTTGCATCAGAGGACGCTGCCTAATGATTTACCATTATGTGTAAAATGGACTTAAAAATGAATAATATTAATACTCTGGTGTTCTGTTAATTCTGTCTTAATTCCATTAATCCAAATTATTGTTTCCACAATAATCCTAACATTTTCAGTTTATAGACTGCATGTAAGTATTGCCATAATTTTGCGTTTGGGTCCAAGGTCTTCTGTTTGTGTCGAGCTGATGTATTTTAACGGATCCCTGCAACATGTGACCTGCACTCTCCCACTCCAGCCCCAGGCCTCTTGCATGTCACTATTTCTTTCTTAATTTATTAAAGGTTTGATGTTTGTTTCACAGTGCCTCTGCCAGCGGTCATACCTGCAGTGGGAGGTGGGGGGTTAATGCAGCCCCTGACCCAGGTGTAGATCTGACCCTCCACCTCTTCACGCACTGTATGAGGAACGCCCCATGATTCTGGGTGAAGACATTTGATCAGAACATTAATTCCCAGGCTCGGGGTAAATGAACTATAAAGAAGTCTTAAAAATCTGTCTGCTACTGTGGAAGCCACAGACAGTCACACAGCAGATGCCACTTTAGCCTTGCAACAGGAGAATTTTCCTTTAGCTTTGATAGCAGGACAAAACTGTCTAGTACTCAATATGCTCACCCTGCAACAAGGAGGTGTCTGTGCATTGATTCATACTGCCTGTTGCACTGATGTTAACAAACCCTGACAAATCAAACACAATGTCCCGTGCCATTTCCAAATATTTAACAATGTTACATCAAATTGCAATACCTCCTGGAGCATTTTCGTTTTCTGAGGAGCTGACAGGTATTGTAAGAGGCAAGGACCTGAAATAATAAACAGAACCTCCATAGAAAAAGCAAATCTGTCTTTAAACAACAATTTGTAAAAGTAAGTTGGCTTCAGCCTTATGACACAAAGAACCCTTACCTAAAAGGCAACTGGCAACTTGCGTCTTAATTCTCTGGTTATTTGATACTGCTTACTTTGAAATTATTTTGGAAGCAGCATCCAATACATATGCCAGATTTTTTTATCATTGTTTTGTTGTTTGGGTTTTTATAATCTACTGTGAAGGCTCTTGTTTTTTTCCACTTTCACAGCTGAGAGATGATAGGACTTCAAAAAATGCAATATTAAAATATTTTATGATTTAGAAATACTGTATCTTTATTTATGTACATAATTCTGTAAATCTAATTATGTAAAAAACCCTAACCAAAACCAGGACCCAATAAAAAGATGTATGAATTTCTCTAAACTGCTTAATGAGGCCTAATATAAATCTGAATTTCAAATAACATAAGGGTTGCCATATGTCCTAATTTTAAATGATAGTTTTAGCTTGCCGCTCAGTTGGCCTTTTATTTGGTGTCACAAATTAACAAGCCATGTGGTTTTATGTCCCTGTTCTGTTAGAGCAGTGCTATACTTGGGGATGGGAAAATTTCATTACAGTAGTTTTGTTAGAATGCAACTCACATTTGGGGTAGAGGGAAATAAAGGTCATTTCAGGCATATTTAGATGTTTTAAATACGGATAGAGTGAAAAATTCTTTATAGTTTTGCACACTTCTAGCAACATAGTTCAGTGCAAAGTGCAGTTTCTGCTCATCAGCAGCAATGTGACAGCATCAAGGTGCTACATTGCTCTTCAGCAGCCTTTGCTGATAATAGATGACTAATACCATATACAGCAGAGATTTATTCACAGGTGAAACAGTTCTTGAAAATGTCTGGTGTTTGTGACACTTTGTAAAACAGAGTGTCTGCTATGCGTAATTGAAGAAAGAGGATCTACTAAAACCATGAAAGGACAAAAATCAGCTGTGAACTGTGCAGGGTTTTTTTGAATCCACNTCTTTATCTCTTGGGCAGGAGTGTAGTTTCTCAGGTCATCTTGGCCTTGTTTATGTCCTTGAACACAGCTGCAGCTTGCTGTTACAGTGAGGCCCCTTGGTCTGGATCGCTCACAACAAGTCTGCTATTTCCCACAGAGAGAGGCTAGAAGGAACAAGAAATCGAATCTAGGCCATACTGGTTCAGATTGATGTCCCTAAGTGGATACCTGCGGACAGTAAAAGAGGCAGTCATCACTGAAATGCCACCTACTGTCTCCCAGGCTTTCAGCACTCTTGGTCTTGAGACTGCCTGGGCTGGATGTGGGCTCAGCTGCTTGGGAAACCTCAGTGGGGTTCTCTCCTGAGGATCTTTATTGCCTTTGCCTAAATCCTTGTAAACCTGTGGCCTCCCCAGCATCCCCCAGCAAACGTGCATTTACTGTGTAAAGAACCACCTTTTTTAAGGAGAGGGGAAGAAAGAAAAAAAATATGTTTTGAACCAGACTACTGCTAGCTCTATTTGATGTCCCCTGGTTCTTGTATGGAAAGAGTCAGGAGGGTCGGGATAACGTCTCTTTCTCTGTGGTGTCCTTTTCTCGGGGTGGTATGGTTTTGTGGAAGGGGAACACGTGAAGTGCATTGCACACTGTTTGCTGTATTGCTCTTTTCCAGGCTGTTGACAGGTGGGACAAGGAGGCGCTGCCCTGTGGCCTTGGGAGGGGGAGCATTCCTCCGAGCTGCCCAGGTAGGGGAAGGGAAGGGCATTCCTGCTGTAGTGCTCATTCTCTTCAGACATAATCAAAGCGCACTGGGATTTTGACCATTTAATGTAGAGCTGTGAATCGTGGTATCCTTGCCGTTGTGGTCTGGACAGTTGATAGGAATGCATACCTGTGTGAGGTGAGGTAAACAACAGAGGCATTCTTACCCAGGCTTTCAAATGCACGTGCCTTCGGTGACTCAGTTTAGCTGTTCTTCATATGTAGAGGGGGGTATGTGTGTGTATCCCTCCGAAAAAAATTAGATCTATATTTATACACACACACACACACACACTGCTATCTCTAAATGAGAGAGAGGCTCTCCTGGAGTGGCTTTGTTCATCCCTTTTAAAGAGACAATATAGTGGTTATCTCAGTTTTAAAGAGACAACATACTGGTTATCTCAGTACGCATGTAAATAATAACTCTTGTCCAAAGACAGTGTTTGGAATTGCAATTACGATTGATTTTTTCATAAAATACTGTTGGAATAGTTCTTAATTTATTGGAATGTTAAGTTTTGCTTATATCCAGACCAAATTACACTTGTACGTTTAGTAGTACCTAGTGATGGTGCTGTGAGTGGTTGCAGTTTCCTTCATGACACCAAAAGACTCTTTCTCAAGGCTTGAAGCTGCTTTGGGTGCCTCTGCATTAGTGGCTAGTGCAACGTGAAGAAGGCCGGACCAGGACTTTATTTGCAGGGCGTGTTACCATTCAAGGCTGCAGATCCATTTGGGGTGTTGACCAGCCATGCCGATGTGCCAGCTGCTGCTCCTGGCAGCACTAAACGGCTGGTAAGAGACAGGTCTTCTCCCTCCCCTGGTGATGTTCCCTTCCCTTTCTGGCAGTTCTAGTTCCTTTCCTCCTTATGTGACCTGTGTTTGGCCCGATAGACTTATCCATCTCTTCTGCTCCCTCTCCCCCTCCCAGATGTTTGCAGCTTCACCTGAGTAACTGTTTATTGATGTCTGAGTCCCATTACCATGGTGGCCATCTTTGGAGCTTTGCAGCAGTTCTGAACTTAATGACATTCTGGCATTTTCACTGTAGGCTTTATTCTTTCCTTTGTAATTGGAAGCTCTCAGTGTACCGTAATGGTAAATACAACCTTAGATTTATTTTCATGCTTACAGGTGAAGCTCCTGATTCATTTGCTCTGGTTATTATCTACTTGGCTGTTTGTTTCTATCATTTCAGTGAATCCCTTGGACTCAGTTGAGTCAGACTGTGAGCTGTGTTTGTGTGTGCATGTATGTACACTAACACTTTGCACCTTTTAGTAATTGTTCACGTTTAAGCTGTAGTCTGTACTCTACAGTGACGCTGATTAATGTTTTGCTTAGCTGAGCTACTGAACAGAAAAACTAAACCAGAACTAAGTATCAAGAGATGGTGGTCTTCTTGTTGGTCGTACAGATTGAGGCTTTACTGAGTCACAGGCTGTGGTGGGCACAGCCCGGAATGTGTTTCTTGATGGTCTTCTGCTCAACACCAGAGTGCCTTTCGTGAATCTTATTCAGACACTTTGCTTTCTTCTTCCAACTCCTTTCCTTTCTCTGGAGAGGCTAATGAATTCTTCACAACTGGCCTTTTCTTCTCCCTCCAAATTATTGATAGATGTTTTCTGTTTTCCTGACACTTTTTCTGTCCTTTGCTTTGTGTTATTGACAAATGAGAAGTATTGTCTGTAGGTGTTAAATACACACTGTATGTGTTCTTAGAAGAAAAATAATAAACTTTTCTTTTGAGATTTGTCTTTTTAAATTCACAGGAAAATATTTGGCTTAGTAATTTATCCCCCAGAGTTTTTTGGGTCTTTTTCTTTCAGATTCTTCCTCTTGAACATATTTTTGCTTTATTAGTGTCGGGTCTCCTGATTCATATGCTAGAAGAGGCATCTTCCTGCAGGGATGATACTACAGCTGTTGCTTGTTAAGCACCAACTTCTAGTGTATTGCTCTGTTGTAGCATCTTTAATTTACTTGTGGAATCATGGTCTCCTTGGTGTTTCAGATGACCATATTGCTTCAGCTTTTGCATTCTTTCTCCCTGCTCTTCCGGATACCTATTTCAGTAGATATGCCACAAAGACAGGTATATTTTTCATTTTTACTGCTTCTCTTTTTATTTGGATTAAAGTTGCTGTGTCTCTGAAGACGTGAGCAAAGTTACTTCTCCGGTGGATTGTGTTTTGTATTCTGCTGTGATTCAGCTGTGATTTTCGTTCTCTGCCTCTTGCAAGCAGTGCTATTAGATTTTTGTGATGATCTTTTCTGTTACCGTCAAGGACTGTGCTCCTGTTCTTGTTGACTTTGGTTAGTATTTCTCTTGAATGTTTAAACTGTTTTCTTCAACTATTACTAATATTCATTAGAAAAAATGATTAATTTTTTAAGCTAGAAGTTTGGAAAGATGTAAATTATGAAGTGTTACAGAACTTACATACTTGAGAAATCTCTAATTTCTTCTTTTTTGTAATTTCACTTCTTTTATTGTTCTATGGCTATAATATATTGAAAAACTTGTGTTTATAATTTCATGGCTGTTAAAAGGTTTATTATTATTATTCATTACCCCAAATTCAGTTCATTTCCATTTACTAATCTAGCACTCTCTCTCCTGTCTTTTGCTGGCTAATAGGAAGAAGAAATCATATTTTTTTCTTTCAAGTTTGGCCTAAAGCTCTTTAGCCTCATTTCCATTATATGTATTGATGTCAGGATGAGGAAAAGCATATCTTGAAAGTTTTACTCTCATTTGTCAAGGGTGTCTCTCAGACTCCAGAAATGCTTCTGTCAGTGACAGGCCAGGACATGGGACGTGCCTTCTCATTTGAGAAGTGGTGTACTCTATTTTTATGCTGGTTGGGTAGTATCTACCAAAATGATTTTTGAGGAATCTGCTATTATTTGTTATTGTAAGAGAAGTCTGAAAGGAACAACTCCATCCCATCTCTTTTTGCTTCTTTTTTGCTTGGTTTTGCTTATTTGTAAATGCTGGTAGATGTATACAATTATTTCTCATCAGACCTTTTACAGAAAGGCATGTCAAAGTAAAAAATTATTTGTTAGAATTTAGACAGACATTTCAACTTGCCAGGCTGCTTTCTTTTGCATACTGAAAAACCCTATAATGAAACATGAAGCTTGTTTTTATTTTTAATTAATTTACTACATGGATTTAGCATGGTTGTTTGGTTTTTTATTTAGCTATAGCTAGCCTGTTTCATTTTTATTTGGACCTCTCACATGTAAAACACGCCAGAGGAGAAACTGAAAATAGTAACTGTAGCACGACTGCCTTTTTTAGGTGTCAGAGGAGAAAGAAAATCAAATGCCTCTAAATCTCCTCTAAGTTTGAAAATCTCTGTACTTACTTTAACCTTCTTTTAAAGTCATTTCTGCATCAACTTTTGTCTCTTTCCCCACAAATTGATACATGTAGTCTTGAAGTATAATGCAATGCCAAAGAAACACCTGCCTCCTAGATAGTTGGTAAGTGTCAAAATCAAGGATGGTTGTCTGCAGAGTAAAGGATTGCCTAACTTTCATTTGGAATAGGAGACCAAGTGTATGAGTAGTGTATGCCGTAGGTGGGTTTAAAGGGTATTGACATAAACAATGTGGAATACAAGCAGAGAATACTGAACTTGTGGCCATGCTAGGAGAAGTGATGCCCCAACTGTATTTGTGGTCATGAACAAGCCCTTAAATAGCTTGAAGTTTTAATACACAGAATGGACTTGGGCAGGGGATCACACTTCTAACCCCTACATGGCAAATAAGCTCAATGCAATACAAGAGAGCATGAGGTTGGTTAAATCCAGAATTTGTAGCTGAAGAATTTAGGAAATACTCTATTTTGATTCTGTGGGTGGAACTGAAGGTGGCTTGTCTGAGTTTTGAAGATGAAAAGGTTTGAAGGTGATGAGTGAGGACACCAAGAGTGATGAAGAAGTTGAAGGTGGCCAGGTGTGACAGTGGTGGAAATGATAAAGGGATCTGATATGCAAAATCTGAAAAGCTGTACTGAGAGAGCATGAGAAAATAGACTAACTTAAGGCAAATCATTAGTAAAAGTTTGCATTCTTACTGGGTATCGATTACAAGGATGTAATAAACATTCTGCGTTTAACTTCTTTTTAAGAGGATTCTCTTAAATTCGGCATTATCTTTCTCTTAACATGTTATTTGGTATTCTCCCAACCATCCGCCAACAGTTTAGGACTCAAGGACTTCCTGGGCCAGAGGCAATTGCCTTGTAGTAATATTTGGCTCTCATGTGGATTGTCTAGTCTCACCAAAATGCACATAAAGTAAGATATAAATCTGTGGCATGTGTTTCACATACAGAGCATCTCCAGAGATAATCTCTGCTTACATGTGTTTGCTTGCTCTTTCTAAATGAGTGCAAGTATGCAGGGTCATTTCACTGATAAAGCAAAAATTATTAGAACAGTGTAGTTTTTCAGGCAGAGACATCAGTGACGTTTGTATTTGTTTGAGCTTGCGTGCTTGAAGAAACTGGGTATCACATACCTGAGGTGTTTATATGAGGCTGACGAATCTTATGTGAAGCTATGGAGTCTTTGTGTTTAAGTTCGTACTCATTTCCCCTCCTGTTGTAAAAGTAAAAGCTGCTAATTAATGCTACAAATAGATAAATTAGTTACATTTGGTTATTGCACCAGTTCTGGGCATGTTTGGTTAGGAATTGATTGAAGAGCAGATAAAACAAATGTCTGTAAAATATCAGTGTTTCCAGCAGTTGAATTCTACAACATGTGGACTGACTCTGAGAACATGGTATGAGGTATTTTTAGGTTGGAGAAGATGAATACAGCAGTAAAAAAGGAGAATAACTCTCTGAAATCAATCCAATAAATAAGACCCCTTCAAAGCATTTTTGCAACTCCATTTGCCTGCCTGGAACTGTGTGGGTTTATTTCAGAGGCCCTGATGGTCATAACCTGAGTAATTTTCCAGGTAGGATTAATGGGAGCAGAGCATGGAAACATTCATTCCTGATCACTTTTGCTTTGTTGTCCTTGTTTATTATGGCAGAAGAATTCCATCTGTGGCTTCATGTGTGACAGTGAACTGGTTGCTGCTACCGAGAGTGCTTCTACCTCCTTCCCTTCACTGTTCACCTATTCGGAACCTAGTAGAACCTGGTGTGCTTTTCTGCTGGCTAATGAGGTGAAAGCAGCTCCTGGAAAAGGTAACTGCTGGGATGGAGAGTTGGAAAGTATTGAGCACTTTAATTGACTCAGCTGCCTGTGAAAAGGCAGGTAAAATATGAATTAAGAGCTCAACAATTTTGTAAGGAGAAGGGGTAGAGAGCAGTGATTCTCTCTGCAGCAACATCAAAAACTTTGCTCTCTTTGGCTGCTGCACATGAAACTGAATCCTCAGAGGGAACAGCTGTGGCATAGTTTCCTGTTGTAATGAAAACAGTGGGTGAATAAAGGTAGGGTTTTTCATAGTTGGACATATGGTCTCCAACATGATTCCTTCAGTAGGCAGAGGTATTTAGATTTCTGGATGGCAAAAAAACCCAAAAACAAAATCAAAAGGCTTCCTCTCTTACTTGGAACGAGATTTCAGGGTGGCTGAACTCACTGGCTCATTATCTGGTATGCCACGAGTCAGTTTTGTTTTACTAGCTAGCACCATGCTTGGTCACTTCTCTTTCGTGAATGGAAAAGTTGCATTAGGGCTTTGTTAATATGAGGTGTGTTTTTACACTTTATTCGAGGCTTAATCATAGCCTGATTTATTGTCAGTAGGTATTACTCGTACTTTTGTAAGTGGTAATAACATTACTTGAATCTCATTCCTTAGGCTGGTATTTACCAGACCAAAAATGTAAAACGTAGAAGGCATCCTCAGGTGAAGAGTATCACTGTTTAAGTGATATTCAGCCTTGTTAAGTTTTGGTGGTGCTGGTGGTTTGGGTTTTTTTGGGTGGGGGCACGGGAAGAGATGGTTAAGGACCATATGCTGTCACATCTTGGGTGTGGGTGTGGAGGAGGGAAGGACATGCTTTAATGAAATTCTAATACATACTAAAAGTGTAACTGAGGGCTGCTGTCTTAAAGGTNACACAGTAGTCCTTGGTAAAATTCCACAGAACAGTCTGGGCAAGCAGGATTCTTAGCAATATTCAGAAATACTATAAGCAATACGATAACTTGCTAGAAGTGAGTAAATAAGTCTTAAAACAAGTAATCATTTCTCTGTATCAGAGGCTGCTCCTGGTGCTGAGTGGTGCTTTGGGGGCTGCCGTCAGCAGCTCTCGGTGCCCGTCCCGGAGCCATCCCCTGGGTTTCCCCGGCCCTGCCTGGGTCAGGCAGCCGGGCACCGCCGGGTGCTTGTGGCAGCGGAGGTGAGCTGTGCAGGGGGGGTGGGTGAAGGGGCTCAGGGAGCCGGAGGGTGTCCTTCGTGAGGGGCCCGGACATTTCTTCCTCCCCTCCCTTCCTGTCTCCTCCCTGGGACAGTGAGTGACGGAGGCCTCTCTGCATTTTGCAGCCGGTGTGTGACGCCAGCGAGGGGAAGCAGCTCCTCATCCTTGGCTCTCCTGAACCTGCCACAGAGCACGGACATGGCCGCTGAGAGAGAGTCGATCTGCCCCATCTGCCAGGATACTACAAGGGACGTCACCTTCGTGCAGCCATGCCAACACCAGTTCTGCCTGGGCTGTGTCCTGCGGTGGGCAAAAAGGACATCGAACTGCCCGCTCTGCAGAGGCCTGATGGAGAAGGTCAGGTTTTCTGTGAGAAGAGATGACTGCCTAGAATATGTCATCACACTCCCCGCGCAGCCATCAGTGGCCAGCAGCCAGGCAGGCAGAGCTCCCGGCCATGTGGCCAACGGCAGCGGCCATCGCTCTGCGGCGTCCCCTCTGTCCTCTCCGCAGGGCAGCCCGTTCCTGGAAGAGCAGGGGGCTGCGGGGACAGATGAGAGGGCTACCGTGGGTGGCCTCCCGCCCGAGGCCTGGGCATTGCTTTTGCAAGAAAACCGTCATCTTCTTTACCCTGCACTGCCCTGGCTGCGCCAGGAGCTGGAGGCAATCCATGAGGAACAGTGGTGGCTGGTAGTGACAGTAGAAAAGCTGGTCCTGCACGCCCTGTGTATCTGCGGTCCGGATGAAGAGCTCATTGTCCAGCTGCTGCAGCCCAGCCTCCAGGAACACGCAGCACCGCTGGTGCATGACTTCATCAATGTCATCGTGAGCCAGTGCAGCCGTGAGGCCTGGAGGCTGCTGCTCTCCTACGCTGCCAGGAGGGAGCACGACAGCCCCCCATCCAGCCCCAGCCCCACCACCTCCCGGGAAGGGTCTCCCGACTCCAACCCGACCTCGTCCAGCAGCCCTGAAAGCTCTGACAGGGAGGAGGAAGCCGGCACCCTGGAAGTCGCCCTCCACAGGGGTCCCGGCCGCCCCCCATCTGCTCCTGTCCCGGCAGAGCAGGAGCAGCCCCAGGAGGAGCCGGGGCAGGCGGCGGTGGCAGGTCCCTCTGCCCAGGGCTGCAGCCGCAGCCCCTCCGCTCCTGGCCGCGGCACGGACCGCTCAACTGGGGGGTCCCGGCGCCCCCCGAAGAGGAGGGCCCCCGGCCCCCAGGACTCTGCCCAGCCCCGCAAGCGGCCGCCCCGCCGGCAGCACTAGCAGGGCTGCAGCAAGTCTTTTTTCAAAGAAAACACAATAAATTGCTATTTCTCTGACCCTGTCTCTGGGTGCTGCTTTCTCCCCCTTCTCCTGGTGCTTCTCCTTGTCCCACCTACCCACCTGCTGAGGGGCACGGCCATGGGCCTCCGGAGCCCCAGGGCCATGTCTGTAGTGCCTCCTCGCATGGGAGAGAAGTGAGAACTCTTGCCAAAGACAAGAGGTAATCACTCAAAATTTCATCACATTTAAGATGCACTTGGGTTTCCTTGTTAAATTTGCAGTGTAAAGTTTCCCATACAAAATTTCAAATGGTATAACTCCTTCTCTAACTCTAGGGGTTATTCTAATTCTTAATAATGCTAGTGACAAAACCTCTGTCCACTTCATCTGGTTTTCCTGACACAATTTTCCAGTCTGCCTCTTTACTGACTGATTCATCCTCTCTACTTTTCCACTAGACTGCAGCCTGCATGGAGTGTCCCCCCTAATTTGTAAAAATCTTGACACTCCCTGAACTATTTCTGCAACAAGATGAGGTCCTCTATCTGAAGAGAATCCTTCTGTTACCCTAAACCTCAGTAGAATTTCTTTTAATAAAATTTTTACCACCTCTCTTGCTTTATTGGTGCAACATGAGAAAGCTTCAGGCCATCCTGAAAAAGCATCAACACTTACCAACAAATACGTATAATTAGGTAGTTTGGAAAAATCAGTTTGCCAGCATTCCCCAGGCACAAAATCCTATCACCTCTCTGGGAGGGGATCTCCTTTGGATTTTAGGATTATTTTTGACACAAATCTCACATCGTTGTGTAACGCTTTTGGCAATCATATTGATTCCTACAGCATATGTCTTTACGGCTTCAATTAAAGCTTCAGCTCCCATATGTGTACTCTTACGGGTTCTCTCCATTAACTCCCTCATTATTTGTGGAGTTACCCCACATTGTCCAATTGGAGTTACTCACCATCCTTTGGCAGTGTTTATACATTTTAATTGTTCGGCCAACTTGCTTTCTTTTTTCTGTATATTTAGGGGCATCGATTTTTAAAGTTCTTTCTGGGACTAAGACTGCTACAGTTATTGATAAAAGCAGTTCTTTTTGCAGCCTCATCTGCTTTTCTATTTCCTATAATCATGTCAGTTTGTCCAGATCAGTGTGCTTTGCAGTGCTATTTCTTTAGGTTTATTAATGGCCTCTAGTAATTTCATAATTTCTTCACTGTATTTTATAGGATTCCCCTGCAAAGTTAACAACCCGTTTTCTCTAAATTGCACCATGAGCTTGTATTACTCCAAAAGCCTATTTTGAGTCAGTGTAGGCATTAGCCCACTTTCCTTCTGATAATTCCAGAGCTTGAACTAAAGCAATTAATTCAGCTTTCTGATAGGATGTGCTTACTGGCAGCGGTTGTTGCTCTATTTCTTTTTTTAGGGTGAGAACGGCATATCCAACCTTCCGTCCTCCCTTCACGATAAAGCTGCTTCCATCAGTAAACAGCTCCCAGTTGGGATTCTGTAAAGGAGTATCCTTCAGGTCTGAGTGACTGGAGTATACCTGTTCAATAGTCTGTAAACAATCATGTGCCAATTCTTCTTTCTCATGCAAAGGTAACAACGATGCACTGGACACTTTCGTTGCTATATCCTCTTGTTGCAGCGGTACTGCTTGGTATAAATAGCACCATCCTGCTCAGGGATAACCAGTGGTGTCCTTTCTGTTCCAGTACTGCTGCAACAGTATGTGGCACATAAACAGCAACTTTCTATCCCAGGGTCAATTTTTATGCCTCTGTATGAACAATACAGCAGCTGCCACTGCTCTCAGACATCCTGGCCATCCAGAGCCTACCTTGTCCAATTGTTTTGAAAAGTAAGCTGCTGGTTTTCTCCAATTCCCCAACATTTGTACAAGCACTCCCAGTTCCTGATGTCCTCTCTCATGCACATAAAGTTTAAAAGGTTTTGTTGCATTTGGGAGACCTAAGGCAGGAGCACTCATGACAGCAATTTTTATTTCATCAAATCCTTTGGGGCATTCTGGAGACCATTCCAGTAACTCTCCTGATCCTTTAACAGCTTTACACAAAGGTTTGGCCATCAATCCAAAATTAGGAATCCACAGATGACAGCAGCCGGCCATCCCTAGAAATTGCCTGAGTTCTCTTTTTGATTTGGGGGAGGGGTGGGATTTGATAAATTGCTTCCTTTCTTTCAACTCCTAGTTTTCTTTCTCCTTGGGTTATTTCAAATTCAAGATAAATCATGTTTTTCTGCATAATTTGTACTTTCTGTTGTGACACTCTGGATCCTGCTAACCCCAGAAAGTTCAGTAGACTGATAGCTGTCTCTTTACATTGTTCAGGCATGTCTGCCCCCAACAAGATATCATCTACATGTTGTAACAAGGTAGTCGTAGTCTTCTTACGTTGCTGTTGCTCTGGTTCTTTTGCCAGTACGTTACCAAAGATTGTAGGACTGTTCTTGAATCCTTGAAGAAGTCCAGCACAGCTGCATTTTGCGTCCTATTGCAGGGCTTTCCCATTCAAAGGCAAACAGTTTCTGACCAAGGTCTTCCAGTGGAATGCAGAAGGCGGCATCTTTTAAGTCCAATATTGTCAATTAAACATTTGAATCAACGATCATTGTTAACAAAGTGTAAGGGTTGGGTGCCTCTGAATGTACATCAGTCACTATTTGATTAATAGCTCTCAGATCTTTTACTAAATGGTATTCCCGTGAATGTGGCTGTTTAACAGGAAAAATTGGAGTATTATATTCAGACTGACACTCTTGCAACAGTCCATATTTTAAAAAGTTGTTAACTATAAGCTCCAGTCCAACATGGGCTTTCAATTTCATAGGATATTGTTTTCATCTTACCAGTTTTGCTCCTGGATTCAACTCCACTCTTACTGGTTCAGCTGACTTAGCTTTTCCAGGCTTCTCAGTTGCCCAGACAAAAGGGACCACTGCATCCATAATTTCTGAGGAGACTTCAATTTGCTTTCCCTTATTTCCAGAATCTTCCGTCTCTAATAATTCCTGTAACACATATACTTGTGCCTCCCAAGCCTTGTTTTGCAGAATATGTACTCAAACTTTGTCCTGATCAAAGGTTATTTGTGCTTCCAGCTTATTTAATAAATCCCTTCCCATCAGAGGTAATGAACATTCAGCATGTACAAAAATTTGCGAGTATTTTATTCCAAATTTTGCACTTAATTGGTTGAAAGAAAGGTCTGATTTCTCATTTTCCCATGGCACCAATCACTGACATAGAGAATTTGCTTATGGATCCTTTACAACTATTTAGTACAACACATGTTGCCCCTGTATCAACTAGGAATTTAACTGTCTCATTCCCTAACTTAACTGAAACCAGAGGTTCGTCTGGGGAATCTAATTCCTCAACCTCCGGACCCCATCGATCCAAATCTTTCATACCAATCATAAATATGTCTGCCTCCAAAATGGCTGCAGATGATGATATCTGATTAACTGATTGTCTTTTTGGGCATTCATTTTTCCAATGTCCCTTTCACTTGCAGATCACACACTGATCCCTTCCCAGAGGGATTCTATTTGCTGTATTTCCCCCTGTTCCTTGTCCATGCCCTCGTCCTCTCGGGAAGCCTCTTCCTGACAGGGGGTTTGAGCTTGAGCAAATGTGGTTGCTAAAATCGCAGCGTTTTGTTTCCTATCCTTTAGTTTCTCTTCTTTCACCTCCTTCTCCAGTTCTTCCCTCTACTGTATACTTTGTATGCACCTTCTGTTAACTGAGATATTGACGTTCCAGACATGCTACCCACTTTTTGTAACTTTCTTCTTATCTCTGGTGCTGACTGCCCTACGAACAAAGCAGTCAACTGTTGATACTGTTTATTCATCAATCTGCTCACACCTATATTTAGATTCCAGTCTGGCTTCTGTGCTGGCATAAAACTATCTGGACCATCTCTTGTATTTAGCCTCTCATTCTCCTCCCAAGCTTTTTCCAGCACTGTTCTCTTTCCCTCAGGTAGAAACAAAGTGTTTAGCAACACCTGCACATAATTCCAATCTGGATTACGATTTTCAACTATCATACATTTTCTCCAGATTTTCTCAATATGACCCATCAGACTCATCAGTTGATTAAATCTGAGGTTGAAGAAGGAGCTTTCACAAATACAGGTGTTCCATCTGGTCCTACTGCCTGGTGCAGTGGAGCCTGAATCACAGGATTCTGTTGCGCCTGAGTTCTGCCTGCAGTGGGGCTAAACACTTCCCCTTTTCCTTGCTTTCAACTACACTATCCTGATCTTTACCTAGGGAAACCAACAATCGCACATCCTCTTTTTTATCCTCCATTTAAATTTTTTTTTTCCCAATACTACAAGCAGAGCAACATCAAGGCAATTCCTTTCTATCCTCCATTGTTATTGATACATTTGAACCTGATACCAACAGTTTACTTTTTTTTCTTGTTTCACGATCATTTCTTAAAGTAAGGAACAAATCCACATATGGGATTTCATCCCGTTTATCCAGCATTCTGCAAAACAGGAGTTACAAAACTGTGTTTTTTTCAAAGTCTCCATTTCTGGCCATTTTTGCTCATCCTCCAATTTATACCTTGGCCACCACTGAGTATACTAGTCCTTTAATTTTCCCTTTATTAGGGGACCTCCACTGAACTTATTCCAGTGTTTTCAGGATACATCCTAATGGGGAACAAGGGGAAACCTCCTCAGGTTGTCCTGCCCCTTGTCCTGCTTCCATATTGTTACTTGAAAACAACTTTCTCTACCAACCACGCTTTCCTGCACTCAAATCATCACTGTCCAAACGTCCACAAAGCTTATAAAACACTTTCACCTATTGTTACCATACTCCATGCAATGTCTCTTTATCATGTGTTGCACCTTTGAATCACTTACCTGCTCCAGATGAGGACGTTGCTCATGGAGACCCTGAACAATAGGTTGGTTCGCACTGGAATCTGGGGAGCAGCTTCTCTCCACCAGCATCCAGCAAGACGATCTGGGCCAGGCTTCACAGGTGTCCCATCTGGGGTGCCAGAAAACACCAGGTGCTATCTCCCTTTTCAGTGTGATTAAAAACAAGGTGTTGATGACTTGCCTTCAAGAAAGACCTGTGTGAACTGACTAATGTGAAGTTCACTTTGCACTACTAGTTCTCACTATTTTTAAGGCTTTTTTAATTGTAACTTTATTGCAGAACTGGTCTTACAGAAATTCCAAAGCAGTACCGGCTCATGTTTAAAACTATTTGATCTAAATTCCCCATACCTGTAGAAATAGTTATAAGAATTTATTTTTCATAGTCTTTACTCTTCCACAATACTGATTCAGTGATATTTTCCATCATCATGCTTACCCAAATGGTGCTGAAGGAGCAAAGACTGTGGGATCAGTTTCTTATGCTTTTCTGGGCTCAAAGTGACAGAGTTTGATAAAGGGTTAACATGTCTTTGTGAACTCTGACAGTCTCTGCCCCTCCATGCTTCCCCTGCATTTTTGGGAAGATATATGCTCCTTCTCAAATAACTTAATATGCCTATAAACACTTTGTAGAGCCCTTGAAAAGAGCTGCTGCAGACCTGCTAGTGCTGCTGACAGGGCGGTCTTTAGCTTCTTCACCGTCTAATTAGTCTTCACAAGGCTCTTCACGGCCTCTTGTAGGGCTGGAGAGAGTCCTGGGACTGTATAAATCAGTCTCTCCACACAGGTACTGGCTGCAGCAGCAGACAAGCATTCAGCCTTGTTTTTTTTTCTCTTTTGGGTCTAGAATTCCATCCAGCACAACCTCTCCATGAACAAGTGCTTCATCAGGGTGCCTCAGGAGAAGGGCAAGCCAGGGAAAGGTGGGTTTTGGAAGCTTGACCCCCAATACGCCGGCTGCCTCAAGAATGGTGCCTCCAAAAAGCAGAGAATGACCCCAGTGCAGATCCACCCGGCCTTCACCAAAAGAGCCCAGCAAGAAGCAGAGTGCATCGCCAGCCCAGCTGCTTCGGCTTCCACCTCCAATAAGATCCTCAGTGTCAACGTGGAGTCGTGGCAGCTGCTAGAAGAGTTTGAAGAAGTCACCAGTTACCTGAACGCCAATCCAGCAGGGCGCAAGCACAAGCAGTCCTCGCTCAAGCAAATGGCTAAGGCGCTTCAGCTTTCCAACCCTGCCTTGCTGATCCAAGATGAGCAGACTGAGCTGGGGTCACTGGAAGGGGACTTGGGCTGGGAAGCCATCCTTGACACCAGCCTGAAGGGACAAGTCTCCATTTTGAGGATCTGGAGGTCACACCTGCAAACAACCCACAACAGGCAACCTGGGCTTGACAGGAGATGGGCAGCACATGGACTGTGCCCAGGGACAGGAGCAGGTCCTCACCGAATCCAACCAGAACAACCTGGACTTTGAAACCTTGACGGCCACTTCCCTCCTGCAGCATCCCTGGCATGAAGAGACAGAAGATGACCTCTCCAACTCTGTCAACATCGAGCAGTTGTTTGACCTCAGTGATGCCTCTTTGCCAGCAGATGGGAACGACTGGAGCAGTCTGGCATCTCTTGTATAAGAGGCCAGACACCCTTCAAAGCCCACACAGACTTTTGTAGGATGCTCCCCCCATATTGCTGGGACTCCCAAGGGGCAAGATTTTCTAGAGACAGAGATATCTACATTGACTTTGACCAGATAAATTGTAAGATGATTTACAGAAACACTGGGTGCAATAAACGACGGCTGCCTAAGACAACTGGTCTTGCCGTTGACATTACTGTGGCGGAGACCAGAGCTCATGCGCAGAAAGCAATTCTAGCATCCTCCAGAAGGTTACATGTTCAGCACTTGGTACTCTGTGCTGGGCTCCCCACAAACCATCGGGAAAGAAAGGGAAATTCAGCACTTTTCTTTCTATTTTACCAGTATGCAATATTTTATTAAATTACATTGTGTGTAATGAAATTACTTTGTGTGTAATTATTGAGCACGTATGTTCTTGTTAAGTGGCTTTGGGAAGTAAATATTTATGTGCCACCTGCAAACATGTTTTAGCAAGCTGCAGGCTTCTACGGAGATACGTGCCTTTATTGCCAGCCTAGGAGTGGAATATTTAGCATCAGCTAGAGTGAATAGTGCAAAGAGGCTGTAGATGTGTAGTCACTTAGGAATGTACAATACTTAGAGTAAGTATGATTCACAGGGTTCTGGGAATCTTTGACCTGCAGAATTGAAGGAGCCATAAACAAGTGCGTGTACTGGAATGAAAAACACTTCTGGCAGTTCCTAACCCACTGTGTTCCTTAAAGTCACACTGTTTCCACTTCTCGTTTTGTTTTGCTTAGATTTACCTCAGAGACATACAGTAAGCATCATAACTAATCATCTGTTTTTTCTTCTCTTCTTAATTCTGATTGACATGCAAACACTCACCACAAATTTTGCAGCTTTTTCCACCATTACAGCTCACAAAAAGGCATGA
Source organism: Otus sunia (assembly GCA_010365825.1). Lineage (NCBI taxonomy): Eukaryota > Metazoa > Chordata > Aves > Strigiformes > Strigidae > Otus > Otus sunia. The sequence goes on along the minus strand of ML997981.1, from coordinate 29,239 downwards.
AACGTACATAAAGGCTAGCATTGCAGGATTTTTCTTTTTTTTTCTCACTAACACTGCTGACGGAAGAAGAAAGTTTGCTCCCTAGGTAATTACTTAGAGGCTTGTCCAGTGATATTTCCAGGCTAGTGGAAGCTGGGAAGTTATATTCATCCTAGAGAAGAAGAATGCAGTGATTAAATGGGATGAGAGTTTCAATGATTTCTAAAGAAGCATATTTAACAAATCCTGGATTTGGGTTTGATATTGTGGCAATGCATGTGTATTACACTGATGGAGGTAAAAAGCTACCTGGCTCTTACGGGATGGAGGTGCAGAGGTCTATATTGGAGAAAAGGGAGCGTGCATTGTAACATACACAGTAGTGACCTGCACGGTTAATTTCAGGGCACTGCTGTATGTTCTCAGGATTCTAAATTACACAACTGACTTGGAAAACCATAGTCAATAATCTGCCAAAAATTCCTTTATTCTGAAGATCACCTGTGCAGCTGATGAAAGCAGATGCTTCCAAAGGAAAATTATTCTTTTTGTTTTCTAAACACAGAGTACAGTAAGTTGTAATGAGCATGTGCACACTAAACAGCTAATTTAATTAAGCTGCCATAAGCATAATGCAGGATGAATTCAAGGTACCTCTGGCTGATTTCAGATACGTTGCACGAGATTAAAAGGACTTGATGTTTTCAATAGCAAGACATCTTAGGCCACAATTTCAGTACTGTTACTGAAAAAAGGCAGCATCTGTCCTCTCCTCCCTGTTTTCCAAGCTGGCCTTTCATCTCGCTGTTTTGCTCTCTGCCCCTTCATTTGTGCAGCTGGGTCTTGAAAGGGGTAAGGGAGTTAATCTAGAGAAAAAGTGATCTATCATTGTCTAATTTCAGAAAGCTTTCTTTTATTCATTTGTCTTTTTTAATGACAGCAAGACCTTAAAAAGGCATTGTCAAATGCAAGAACGTTCTTCCTCTAAGTTTAGACCTAAATGCTGCCTCTTACACCAAGGGCATTGGATTTTGGCTCCTTCTGAAAGCCAAGCAGATTCCTTTCTATATTCTAGGGCACTTGTACGGCATTGTATTAGGAAAACTATTGCGTAAATCATCAGTTGGCTTCCCACCCTAGATTACTTCACATTATGTTAGTTTGCCAGCAGTTGGCTTTTTCTCCTACCAGAGTTTCTAGAAGTTTCAACATATCAGCACTGCAAACTGCCCCGAGTTACACTTCACAGTAGGCAGCTCAGTTTCCTTCAAAACAGAGCGACAGTGCCCTGCTGTCAGTATCTGTGCTGGATTCCTCCCAGAAGGAACTTGCTGCGTCGTTGTGTGCGTGGCCGTGGTGCTGTATGTGATGTGTGCTTCACAGCAGTTGTGCCGTGGTTTATCACTTGCCTGAGATCTGATAATCTCATGATATTTTCTATACAATTAGTCTGGGTTTAATTCATATCCTATTCTGAGGTCTTTCAGCTGCCTTACGGTAATTTCACCCAGAAAGCAAGGTAACATAACATGAATCCACCCAATACTGTAGCCACAGGGACAGGTTTATAGTTGAAAGCAGCGTTACAAAAAGACTTTAAATTCTGGCACATTTTTACAAACTTCCTTACCATGTCAGTGTCTGGCATGGATCAGACCTGCTGCCATGCAGGTTGCTGCGCACACTCTCCATTTGTGCAATCCTTTGAAAGCCACTGCATTTTTTTGCTGGCAGAAGGTAGGGAGTGTCATGGTTCATCTAACAGCTATTTCAGAAATGTTGAACAACGTTACGGAGCTCTGGGGGAATTGAGTGGATGTTTGAGCAGTTGCCTTCCCCAAAACTGCAGAACCTGCAGCAGGTGAATCTCTACGGCGATGAAGGACAAATTTTCTGTCTGATGTCACGTAAATCACTGGAGTCAGGTATAACCCTGACTGACTAAAGCCACAGCAAACACGGCCATTTACACCAACAGAGACAAGACTTTTCCTCTAATCTTGCAGTCTATGTACTAAATTAAGATGAACCTTAAATGGTGTGTCTAATGAGAAATATGACTTGTTTAAGTTTAAAAGAACAGACAGCTGAGTCTATTGCTTGATTTGCATCCTTTAATGTGTACTGTAAATTAAAACCTGTTTTTTAAATCTGCTGAAATTCTTTTTCACCTGCCTCCTAGGCCACCTTCTGTTTGTCATTGTGTGCATTGTAAAGAAGTTCTCTACTACATGTTTGGCTGTTGCTCCAAAACAGAAAGTATATGCTATGTATTTCAATTAAAAGAAGAACTGTAGCAACATGGGTTAGTCAGAGGCAGAGGCCAAGTGTATCATTATTCTGTGGGAACAGCAGTCAAGAAAACCAGCGGCTAAGGACAGCGGGCAACGGAACATGAAGCGTGCCGTGTCAGCGCACTGTCAGTGCAGTCTGGGCACACTTTGCCTTAGAAAGTGCTGTGAAGTTGCAGGGAAGTGGCTGATCTGTGGAGAAAGAGTAGAAGGTTTCCTAATGGCACGTAGCAATTTTAAGACTGATTTAATGCTTTTGCCATAACACCGACAGTCTTAAGAAAACAGCTTGGGTGTTCAATTCTTTCCTGGCTTTGAGACAAACAGAAGTTTTTTCTGGGCTTCCAGTGCATTTTACTTTGAAACAAAAGGAATTAAAATCCAAAAGAGACTTGGTCTGGTATACTTTTCTTTCTTATGAAGTCTATCCCTTATGTAAACAGCCGAAGTGAGAAGCATGTTCGATTGGAGTTGGGACTTCAAAAATTACACCAGAGAAGTGGCAAATCTCCAAAACAATGTTTTGTACATGATGAGCCTCATAAATACTGAGGTCAGGATTCTGACTCTGTGTTGCAGCTGTTAAGCATCTTTCTGAAATCAGGCCTGCAGAGCCAGCATGCCTGTAGTGGGAGAAGGAAAGGTAGCAGCATGTGCAATTGCACAGAGAAAGAAACTGGTGAGTCTGAAGAAAGAAGAAAGAGGAAGGTGGTCAAAAAGTTGAAGGGGAAGAGTAGCAAAGTGCTTATTTTGCAAGCTAAGAAGGTGTGTTATTTACGAACCACGTGCATTATCTACAAATCTGGGAAAATACGGAAATTGAAGGAAAAAATAGTAATATTACGTACTTTAACAGGTCACAAAAAGGTAGTTGAAAGTGCTGACAGAACACCTACTTTTAAAACCATCATTTTTCAAAATATTGGTATTATCGTACAGATTGGTGGAGCATGTAGGATGTTTGTCGTAAGTAGCATACTCTTCAAAACAATAACATATTTCTCTCAAGTTTCTCACTGTTGTAAAAATGTATTTGAGCATCATTACAGTTTAAAACAGAAAGCAAAAATCTGCAGGATGCATTTTCTGTTCTGTGTAGGGGAAGCAGAAAGGAAAATAACCTTACCCATGTTTCCTTGCAGTTCTTCCACTTGAATGTAGAATGATATGGTGCAACAGTAGATGATTATGACAGTGGCATTTGATAGTGCCACCTACTGTTAGAAAAGCAGAACGAAAATGAGTATTTTTTTATTGTGTATGTCTAAATTCACAGAAAAAATGAAGGGTACCTGTCCACCTTTTAATTACTCCAGGGTCATTTTAGCTATGTGGATATCAGTTTGACCTTGGTTTTGTGGCATCATTTTAAAAAAAAATGATTTGTCATACAGTAGCATCGGAGATGGTACAGTAGCATCAGAGATCCCGAAAGCTTGCAACTATTGGCATGTGGTTGAATGCCGGCGGCTGTATTTTGACTAAGCCTACTAAGCCTGATTTTCCTCCCCCCCTTTCACTGATGACATTAAAGTTCATGTAATGCACCAGAAGACTGATCCTAATATCCTAAAACTGCTTTAGATTTAGCAAATCACTGACAATTAGTTTTCTGTAGTGCTTGAGCTTTATGTTAAATGTGAAGAGAATAAAATATTTTTAACATGTGTCCAAAAATTCTATGAAAAGTAACTTGCTAATGATGAAAATCCTTTGAAGACAAAGGCTTAATGATCTGAATGCATCTTAATACTTAGTCTCCTTCATTAGGTCTTTCAGTTAGCAAGCATGAAAGCTGATTTCTCCACCTGCCCTTTGAAGGATGGTATTTGTTTCATTATACAAGTCTGACTAATGGTAATGGTAAGAAAAATGAAAGATTTATAGGGGCAGCCTGAGATCAGTTTTAATTCTGACTCATAGCAATACTGATCCTTCTTACTGCCTCAGTCCTGTTGTTCATCTCTACCAGAGAAACACCCTACCCTAAAACAATGCACTTTTTTGGCTTGCGGTCTTTAGGGGAAAGAAGACATGTGCCCCCTGCGTTGTTTTCCTTATTGTGAGAGACGAGAAACTAGGCCTGCAAGAAACTAAGAAAAACAGCCTGGGAAAGCAAAAGTTGAGGCTGATCAAAGAAATGCCTCAAACACTCGCAAGACAAAACCATGAGTCACAGGGTGCATTCTGTGGAGGTCGAAGCTGATAAGGCTGCCCGAAAAACACAAGATGGGGCTGGAGGAGGGAGACCTGTGGAGGCAGGACGGCTCTTCTCTGGTGCACCTGAACAAACTTCAAGGGCCATCTGTCCGGTGAATGACCTTTGCTTCATTATCCACGAAATGCATATTAAAGTTTACACCCCTCAATATGCTAACGAGGGCTAACATGATCATGCTAATTACATCATCCCATGAAACACCTTACCCCTCCCTGTACATGGGATACGTAGGTATGTGGGTCGACCTAGGGGACGGACCCCAGGAAAGTGGGTATAAATCAAGAGGAATGAAGGAGGTGGGGGGGCAGCCAGCCAGAGAGAGTGCAGTGAAGCGAAGAAGACGGATGCCAGCGAAAAAGACGGCCGCCTCCCGTGCCTCCCGGAACCCTCGTCAGCGGGATCAGCGCAGAAACCCAGACCGGTGATCTGTATCTCCCCATTCCCTCTTTCTCCCTCTTTTCCCTTTCCTATTAAGAAATGCAAGGCATATTATATTGCTTGCCACAGCTTGCTATAGCTTAGCCAACTATCGTGTGATCAATTAGTACATTGTGAGTAGTTAATAAATGTTTGGACTTGGAGACTTGTTGTCCGCTCCATTGGGGACTTGCGAATCTGAGTCACTTGTCTCCCTCGTCTGAGCAGGACGTGACACTCATGAAGCATCTGGATGGCCAGGTAAGAGCGGGAAAAGATGGAGCAGCTTGTGAGTAACTTGTTCTTCCTCAGGTGCAGTCAGGTGCCTCTCAGGAGTTCATTGCTGCTTCACAAAACTAAGGGTCTTTGCCTGCAGCTGTCCTCTGTCTTCAAAGACAGACAAGTCTCCTCTTACTCCCGCTGAGCTTCTGAAGAACTAGGGTGCCGCAAAGCTTCAGGGATTCAGAGGAAGCAGCTGTCAAGTCTATAGGCATCTGTAGATTGAGAGAAGGTTCAGAAGGAGAAATAAAGGATGACCTACTCATCTCCTGACCAGACAAGTGATGTGGAGAAGTCTGTCTTCATCATCCTAGGTAAGTTCAGGACTGAAATCTAATTTAGCCAAATGGAAAGACTTTTTAATTATTTTTTTCTTTTCCCGCTTCAAATGATCTCTAACTGTCTTTTCTTCTAGTTGCATCTTGGACCTGAATTTGAGGTCACTTGTATTCTTCGCCCCTTTCTCCACTGACGCAGAATGTACTTTCTCTTCCAAAACCTATTTAAACATTAGGGGTTTTTTTCCCCTGTATATTTGGGTTTAGCCCCTCTGTCTTTCTCATTCTGAATGCTGTGACAGCCAAAAGCAGCATAAACCCTTTAGCAACTACATTTTGCAATATGGAGAAGAGAAAGGATGTAGCTGCCTAATGGTTTACTTCCTGGATGGATTTTGTATGCTCTCTCTTCTTGAATCTCCGTGCTGAATCTCTTCTGCAGTCTCTGCTCCAATACATTTAATCTTCTATTTTGTGTTTGTAGCTACCTGTTCTCTCGGTGTTCCTTAGCACGGCTCCACCTGTTTTGCTATTTTCTTCTTCATTCATCTGCCTGTCATCTCTCCACAGAATCAGAGCACCTGAGCACAGCCAACGAAGTTTCTATTCTTGGTGCAAAGTTTAAATGCCTTTTAGAATTTCCCCTAATGGAGAACCAGTTGATGTAAAAACGAAAATAATTTTCAACAATTAAATGATACATTGTTATAGGAGTCTGCCCTCATTGAACAAAGTTTCACGTTCAGAGAAATTTACATACGACACGTGTGAGCAGAGGCATCTGGAATTGTGGCTGGCAGAGGGCACTTCAGCTTGAGAATGAGAATAGAGCTGAAAGCTGTAGTCTAAATGCCTTTAAACTGGCTATTTTTGTTTAAAAACAGAATATTTTTTAACAAATGTTAATGGGAATCATTTAGGCAAGGGGTATTTGCATTGTGATTGGTGCTTTGTTGGCATTGTCTTCTACAAACCATAGTTTGTATCTGCGGCCAAACCTCTCTATTATGTACCTTATAAGCAATTTCAGTCAACTGGGAAACAGATATTCCCCCGCTTCATCTACTTTCTGCAACTTTTTCTTGTATCTTCCAATGACCTATAAATGACACGTTGAACATTTTCCCATTTGCCTCCTCTTCTGGATCTAAATCAATCCATTTCTTAGACACCTCACACAATTCTCATAAAAAGCTGACTTTCTTCAGCCTCTTGTCTAACTTCATACATTTTAGACAGATTTCTTTGGTTTTGGGACCTCATGCTTTATCCCATCAGCTGCTGGTGTTGCTTCAATTTAATTTTTCCTAGCCCAGTACTCGTGTCCCACTCTGGATCTTCTCTAAAAGGCAAATACTGACTAGGATCCTCCTGCCTATTCCTTTTTCCTTCCTCTTCTTTCACCTTGTCTAGTACCATCATTCTTTGTTCTGCAGTAAAAAAGGTGTTCAGTAAAGCCTGCATGTCCCCCCAGTTAGGGTTGTGAGTCAGCATAATAGTTTCTAAAAGCTGAACATTCCATCAGGATTCTCTCAGTATGTTCCAACAGAGTGCTCCCAATTCAACAAATCTGAAGTAGTAGAAGGAACGTGCACAAAGACTGGCATACTGTCCCTCTCAACAGCCTGTCTCAATGGTGCCTCTATCACTGGGTGAGAATGTGCTCTAGTCCTCCTTTAAATAGCGCTAAAATTCCCATTTCCCATTTTCCTTTTTTTTCTGGTCTTTCTGAGCTTTCCTGACTGTCCTGGTTTCTGCTGGGATAGAGTTCATTTTTCTTCTTAGCGGCTCAAAGAGTGCTCTGTTTTGGATTCAGAATGGGATTTGGTATGCAAAGAATACTAATAAAACACTGATGTTTACGGCTGTTGTTAAGACATTAAGGAGTTTCCAACTCCCCGTGCTCTGTCCATGTGCAGATGTACATGAAGCTGGGAGGGGGCACAACCAGAGCACTACACTCAAATTAATCAATGGAATATTCCCTATCATGTAACGTCATGCTCAGCATATAAAGCAGGGGTGGCCAGGAAGGAGGGGGTTCTCTCTTGCTTCCAGGATTGCAATTGCAGGATCTTGGTTTTGTGGGATCGCTAGCCGTGAATGGGCTGGGTATCAGTCGGCGGGTGGTGACTGCATTGTGCATTATCCACTTGTACTTTCTATTATTGTTATTATTTTATTACAGTTAGTTTCTAGACTGTTTTTTATCTCAACCTACGAGTCTCCCTTTATGCCTCCAGTTTCTTCTACCATTCCCCGGGCAGGGGGAGGGTGAGTGAGCGGCTGCGTGGTGTTTGGCTGCTGGCCAAGTTCAAACCACAACCGAGTTCTTCCCCTTTGTCCACAGGATTATATGGGGGAGAGGGAGAAGGGACTAACAACTGTACATCCTCTTGTTCATCACAGCACAGCATACAGATGCTTGTTTCTTTTCCTTTTCCTCAGTACATGGCATTAACATACCTCATCCTAATCCACATTTTTCTGCGCGTTAGGATCCCATACAAAGTCATAAAGGCATCAATGTAAGGCACTTTTTATTCCATTTTTCCAGTTGACAACAAAATAGCATCAGTTGTAATATGGTATTAAATTGCAAAGACTCAATTTCCAGCCACTGTTTATCACCATTTAGTTTGTAATTTGGCCACCACTGATTACAATGGTGCCACTCCCCATGCACTGAGGTCGGGGTATGGCCCCTTTACCCTCAGCTGGGCATTGCAGCCCCCCCCCTTGCTCAGAGGTAGCAGCGGCTCTCCTCTAGCTGAAGAGCTTGCAGAGCTGACATTTGTGAAGCATTCAGGTACGCAACACACTCCTGGGACACAGCAAGGGGAAGACGACCACAGACAAAAGACGACGCACTGGTGACAAAACCTGCCTGGGCTCCACGCAAACCTGTACCCAAAGATACCGGGGCTCCTGCCAACAGTGTGTGGCAATAGCACATCCTGCTGCTTCCATGTTAGGAGTCAATGTTGGTAAAGGTGTACATACAGCTGGAGCTGCTTTCAAGCATCTCAGCTACCTGATGCTGTCTCCTCTGTGCTAGAACTTAAGGCTATTCAAGAGGGACCTGAGCTCAGGTCAGTGCATCTTGTATCAGTTCAAAGAGCAGCATAAGACCTGTAGTTCTTTCTCTCTTGACTCTTCCCTGGAGGAAACAGGCATCTCTTAGTGAAGTGCAGGTCTTCCATTAAGAAAGGGAAAGTATGTGGCAAATTTTCAGCTGAGAGCATGTTTTATCTCTGAGATAACTTTGCTGCTCCTTTTAAAAAGGAAAACTGGGGAACTATCAAGCATTTTCTCCCAAGCATCATTTCCTGATCTGGTGAGTTTTCACCTCCCCAGGCAGCCCAAAGAGGCAGTTCAGGTTAGTAACAGCTCTCTTAGGTCGAGTAAACACAACACAGGCACAATTACATGATACAGATGGTTCTTCAGAGGCAGGAAATTGTTGGCAGGACAGAGAAATAATGTAGCAGGTCCTATTATCTGTAATAGGAGGATATTTATTTTTAGGTTTGATAGCTTTAATTTTTGAAATCAAAATAGCAAAAGGTAACCTCCCTAGCAAGCTGGTGCTATTCCTGTTTGGCAGCGATTAAAATGCAAAGCACTGGATACTAAGGATGGGGGCATTACACGCCGATACTCACTGGCCTTCTGAGGAGGAAGAGACGAATGAAATAATGTGTGTCAGTGTTGATGGGTACCACTTAACCATTGCTTCTGCCATTTGCTCCTACCCCAACACGTGTGTGGCTGTGCTCCTGATGCCATTCAGCCTGAGGAAGGACAGCCAAGCTCTCTGGGTGCCCACCAGACACCCCAGGTGAGTGGGAGCACCAGCGCTCCAAAGAGCACCGGGAAATCAACGTTAGCTTGTGCAGTGGCTCTTCTTCAAAACCACAATGAATTGTAAAAGTTCACCTCTTGTCAAGATGGTGATGATGGCTGCAGGGTTGAGGGGGGCGGTCCCCAGCAGGTGAAGGAGTTTGGCAGGCATCCCTCTCAGCCAAGAGCAGGGAAGGGCTCCTGCAGCCCAGGAAAGGCCAGACTGAGTGAGGAGCAGCAAGAGCTGGAGGAGGATGGAGCCTGAGGCAAGCCTGACTGCAGAGACGCAGAGGGAAAGGAGCTGCTCTGCTTTGGCTTGGACTTCATTTCTGGAAGGGGTGGGTTGCCTGAAGGGCTACAACACCTCAGTGACCAAAACTGACACCTGTAATCACCTTCTGTGCATCCTCCTGAGCTGAAGTGGGGCCAGAGCAGTGATCAACAGATATTTTTTTTCTCCGTATGTCCTCATGGAGCTGCCTCCATATCCCTGCACTGCTACTGCAGCTAAAAATGCCTCCTGGCAGTAGCCATCCCCCAGAACAAAGGTGACAAGTGCCAGCACTCATCTATGGCCACCAGAAGCAGGTTGCTATTGTTTGGGCACATAAACATCGAGGCGTGCTGGTAGCAGGGGGAGATCTCTGCTTCCTCCAGTGGGTCATAGGTGCTGCCATGTGGAGAGAGGCATTTCTGGCCGGCTTCACCCTTGCCAGAGGAAGAGGGCTTCAGCTCCCCCCACTTGGTGCACACAGCAGGGTCCTGCCTGCTTCTAGCAAGTGTAGGGTGGGCATCCCAGCTAGATTCTGGCTGTCTGCGGGCTTACAGCTGATCTCCCAGAGCTTCACAAACTTCTTCATGAGTAAAACGTTGTGCGTATATATGAAGTTACAGGATTTTATTTTTATCTTGCCATACACACTCACCTATTTCTCTTACTTGTACCTTTCCATGTGCACTCATTTATTCGATTATCTTATTCTGAGAACCATGCTGGATAGAAGTCTAGATTGAAAAATGCAGCTAAATGCATCCAGCCCAAAAATGGTCCCTTGCTCCAAGCCAAGTGACAAGGGCAGCAACATTGACTCTGCTTGGGTCTAGAGAAAATGACGACCATGCCCACGCCACACAGTGTTTGACCCTGGGTCCTTAAGACAAAATAATAATTTCCTCTGTATGTGAAGGTGTAGAAAGTGCTGTCCAAAGCATCCAAGGCAATGCAAGAGCCTGTGCCATCGCCACTGTGAGTGCTGCTCTTGCAGTGTGAACCTGATGGTCAGTGTCGCATGGCTCCTGCCACAGCATGGGAAAGTGCTCGAGGATGCCCAAGTTTGCAAATCCAAGACAAAAGGGGGACAGCAGGAGCCAAACCTGGTGTAGTCTCATTCGCGCCGCTTATTGGGAGGGTGTCTGGACTAAATTATTTCCAGAACTGCATACAGGTATTGTTTCAAAGCAAACAAATTTGCTCGCTCCAAAAAAGAGCTACGGAATGAATGATCATGACTGCAGAGTGAACAATGTGGAACTAAGACCTGTGAGCAAAAATAGGGCAGACGCGCCCAAAGAGCTGCTCAGCATCTAAGGTAGGAGTCAGACGGAAGGGAGGCTTCCAAGTCCAAATTGGCAACACGGCTCTCCTCCTGTAACTGAAAACAGCTATTTCTTGACCTGGGATATTCCCAAATTCATTTTATTCATCCCCTTGTACCTGAAGCCTTTGGACACCCACTACTGCAGTTATTCCACCAGCATCCCATGCTCAGCAGCTCAAGCGCCTGAGCCTGCCCAGGACCAGGAGACACACATGGGGCTGCGTGTGACCTGCCCTGTCAGGGCACTGCTTGATGCCAACCAGCTCGGGCTTTCAACGGAGCAGACTCTGCTAACCAGGTCAGAGTAATGCAGTTCTGCCCACGTTTGCTGGACACCATAGCAGTTAGCGCTCTCATCAAGGAACTGGGAAACCAAATTCCCTGCTCTGAAGGAGCTCAAGCCAGTATCTCTTTGCTTTTGCCGGTGTACAGGCACTATAGATGCTGCAGCTACATCTACATGAGTACATTCAACAGTTCTAGGGCACCACATCTCATTGCTCTGTATTGTGAAATTGTGATGGCAGCACTAGCTTGGGCTCCCTAATATTCTGGTTGGCCTCAGTGCATGAGAGGGGTCGTGGGCACCTGTCATTTGCTGGCAAAAATCTAAGCCAAAATGTTGTGTACTGTGCCTTTGTGTGATTAAGTGTTTGGGGCTTTTTATTGATCTGATTAAGATACTCCTCCATATTTTACCTGCTCAAAAACAAGGTCAGAAGGAATTGTCCTAGTGGTGTGGCTGTTGGGTAAGTGGGTTTTGTCCTTTAGTTAGATTCCAGCAAGGGTGAGACATATGTAGCCATGGTTATAGCTGAGGGTAATGAGAGAATTTATTTGTGGCTGTGTGAGGCTGTGAGAAAGACACCAGGGCAGGTTAGTTGCAGTTGAATGAGTATAGGGGTGGTCAGTCCCTGGGGAGAACAATAGTTTAACAATCTCACCAAAATGCACATAAAGTAAGGTATAGATCTGTGGCACGTGTTTCACATACAGAGCATCTCCAGAGATAATCTCTGCTTGCATGTGTTTGCTTGCTCTTTCTAAATGAGTGCAAGTATGCAGGGTCATTTCACCGATAAACCAAAAATTATTAGAACAGTGTAGTTTTTCAGTCAGAGACATCAGTGGCGTTTGTATTTGTTTGAGCTTGCGAGCTTGAAGAAACTGGTTACCACATACTGAGGTGTTTATATGAGGCTGACGAATCTTATGTGAAGCTATGGAGGCTTTGTGTTTAAGTTCGTACTCATTTCCCCTCCTGTTGTAAAAGTAAAAGCTGCTAATTAATGCTACAAATAGATAAATCAGTTACATTTGGTTATTGCACCAGTTCTGGGCATGCTTGATTAGGAATTGATTGAAGAGCAGATAAAACAAATGTCTGTAAAATATCAGTGTTTCCAGCAGTTGAATTCTACAACGTGTGGACTGACTCTGAGAACATGGTATGGGGTATTTTTAGGTTGGAGAAGATGAATACAGCAGTAAAAAAGGAGAATAACTCTCTGAAATCAATCCTATAAATAAGACTCCTTCAAAGCAGTTTTGCAACTCCATTTGCCTGCCGGGAACTGTGTGGGTTTATTTCAGAGGGCCTGATGGTCATAACCTGAGTAATTTTCCAGGTAGGATTAATGGCAGCAGAGCATGGAAACATTCATTCCTGATCACTTTTGCTTTGTTGTCCTTGTTTACTATGGCAGAAGAATTCCGTCTGTGGCTTCATGCACGACAGTGAACTGATCCATCAGGTTGCTGCTACCGAGAGTGCTTCTACCTCACTGTTCACCTATTTGGAACCTAGTAGAACCTGGTGTGCTTTTCTGCTGGCTAATGAGGTGAAAGCAGCTCCAGGAAAAGGTAACTGCTGGGATGGAGAGTTGGAAAGTATTGAGCACTTTAATTGACTCAGCTGCCTGTGAAAAGGCAGGTAAAATATGACTCAAGAGCTCAACAATTTTGTAAGGAGAAGGGGTAGAGAGCAGTGATTCTCTCTGCAGCAAAATCAAAAAGTTTGCTCTCTTTGGCTGCTGCACATGAAACTGAACCCTCAGAGTGAACAGCTGTGGCATAGTTTCCTGTTGTAATGAAAACAGTGGGTGAATAAAGGTAGGGTTTTTCATAGTTGGACATATGGTCTCCAACACGATTCCTTCAGTAGGCAGAGTTATTTAGATTTCTGGATGGCAAAAAAACAAACACAAAACCAAAAGGCTTCCTCTCTTACTGGGAACGAGATTTCAGGGTGGCTGAACTCACTGGCTGATTATCTGGTATGCCACGAGTCAGTTTTGTTTTATTAGCTGGCACCATGCTTGATCACTTCTCTTTCATGAATGGAAAAGTTGCACCAGGGCTTTGTTAATATGAGGTGTGTTTTTACACTTTATTCGAGGCTTAATCATAGCCTGATTTATTGTCAGTAGGTATTACTCGTACTTTTGTAAGTGGTAATAACATTACTTGAATCTCATTCCTTAGGCTGGTATTTACCAGACCAAAAATGTAAAACGTAGAAGGCATCCTCAGGTGAAGAGTATCACTGTTTAAGTGATATTCAGCCTTGTTAAGTTTTGGTGGTGCTGGTGGTTTGGGTTTTTTTGGGTGGGGGCACGGGAAGAGATGGTTAAGGACCATATGCTGTCACATCTTGGGTGTGGGTGTGGAGGAGGGAAGGACATGCTTTAATGAAATTCTAATACATACTAAAAGTGTAACTGAGGGCTGCTGTCTTAAAGGTCAATGTGGGCAGTAGTCATATGCATTTTCTGAACTCATCTAAATGCCCAGCGGAGAAGGAACGGTCCTGAGGGTGTTTTAGTGACAAATCCATATTGCCTGGATGAATGATTCCGCCCCCTCCATTGCATGAAAACATCAGAACAATAATTACTTCCTCTTTTAGTCTGTGCGTGTACTCTAACATTGGGTTTACTCTGTGTCCACATATCATAGGTTGAGGACATTTTTGCCCCTTCTTTATCTTGGCGAGGCTGAGTGTGCCAGCCACCATTCCAGTTTCTCTCAAATGTGCCAATGAAATGGAGCACTCCTGTGCAGTGAATTTTCATTCCTTTGTGGCCTACTCTTCCTCTCCTATTGGAAAAACAGTCAGTGCAACAGTTGCATTTAGCCACCTGCATTTGGGGTGCCTTTATTACCTGGGGAAGTCACCAGCCCTGAGGAATGTTTAGTTCGCATGTTCCATATGCGGTAGATGATGTGCAGGTGGTGTCGCTGAAGCTCCAGAGCTTCTCTCTTAAGCTGCGTACAAAGGCTCTTCTGACTTGGGCTCTCACAACTGCTGGGGTGGTGGGTTGGCCAAATGAGGAAGCACTGCATCTGGAACTGACAAGTCACTCTTCTTGCATTCTTGCACTTGTTTTTTATTTATCTCCATAATAACTCTGCTCAAGTCCTTGGAGTGTTATAATGATGAACTCGGTCCATTTTTCCTTTGTGATTAGAAGATGGCCTTTCACTTTTGTACACTCACTATTTCTTTGAAAATATATAGTAATTCAAATTATGCATGTTTGACTCATAGTATATTCCTGTATCTTTTTGTAAATGTTTTAGCCAGAAAGAGACTTCTTTCTTATTCTTCAATTTGCTACTTTGAAAAAAAATAAAGATTTCATTCACATATGGTTAAATGCAACTATTTACTACATGATTGAGTCTGAAAGTCTACTTTGACTGCTTTAGAAATGTGCAGTAGTTAAAATTGGGTACAGTTTTCCTAAAAAAAACCCAACCCAGCCCTTCAAAAAAAAACTAAAAGAAGAAGAAATGTCTGTTATAATCCTGCAGTCTAGAGTGATGATGCTGTTGTAGTTTATTAAAAAAAAAAAAAACCCACACAAAAAATAAACAAAAAAACACCTCTACAAAACCAAACCACTGTTCTGCTGCTCTTTGTATTTTAAGTTTGATGATAACTGTAACTCAAGAAGGCAAAGGTAGGACTATCTTATTACATGGAACTTTTTTACCTGCTACTTTCATCTTCCTTCAGTCTAAGAAAACAGCTAGGGAATACTTTAGGCATTGGGGTTTTTTTTATTGAAGTTTGACTCTATATGCTGTAAAAATTCCAGTTAAGATGAGGAGGAGTGGTTAACGTAGTGACCAACTACTAATAAATGATTCTTAAAACCCGTTTGTAGAAAATTTCCTGGAAATAAGTGTCATCTCTTGTATGGTGAGCAATGCATCATTTTTTCTATTTCTTTGCTTCCTAATAGGTTGTTTACAGGATCAGATGTCCGCAGCTGGTTTTATGCAAGTAACCAGAATTCAGGTGACTGGAGAGAAGTTTGGGGTTTGGCTAGAAGCAGCATGGTCTTTATAACTCCATTCCTGATCTTACTTTGATTGATTGTGACAATGTTAACAGTTTTATACATCCCACTCCAAATTGCACATGCACAGCTGGAAGTACTATTAGAGCAGTGAGGGAAGTCCTGTCTGGTGAGGAGAGGGGAAAAAAAAGCTGGAAGAGCTTGTCTTGACGGGATGGAGAATATGCTTCCAAAATTGAAAGATGGCAATGACTTTTCAAACAAGAAGATGGGAAAAATAAAAGTTAAGCCAAAATAAATCAAAGCTGGAAATCAAAGTCTTCCTTGCTGCTAAAGTAACTGGTTCAATATAAGCCCTTCATAACAATGATGTAGATAACACAAGTTCGTTATGATGTAGCTGGATGATTTTCAAGGTCATAGTAAGTTTTTTATTACGGGTTTAGGTTGTTTGAGAGGCCTAGCACAAGAATCTCTCTCATGTTGCATAATTTCGAAGGAAAAGCATCAGACTGGGTCGGATCCAAAAATGAGGATTGTTAGTCATCTAAAGTCACGTAAGCACTGTTTGTAGCTTATTCTAATGTAACTCTCCTGTCAAAAGGATTGTAAAAGTATGTGTCTGATAATGTTAAATGGGTAAGTTAATTTCAGAATAGGATTGTTTCAACTTCCTAAGTACTCACTGTCAATCTAAAAACCTTCACTTTTTCTCTCATTTTTCTCTCATGTTTCTTCATGTAGTCACTCAGAGAATAAAATCAAAATGAGTTCTTGTGCATCAGTTCAGTGCACTGCAATTGATAACCAACATGTTGGAACAACTTTGGTAGCAATTTGTATATAATGAAGGAAATGAAAAAACTGCATCAGACTCACCTTGTATTTTCTCTGGTTTTGTCTTTGCTTCAGTTGTGATGCTTGGATATCATAGTGGAAATTTTGGTTTTTCTTTGTAGGCTGTGAAGCGTATTTCTATAAAACAAAGACTTTGGAAAAAGGAATATAAAAATGGAATATAATTCACTATAGATTCTTGTGTTTCACATCCTTATCTTTAAATGTTGCTGTGAGCAAGCAGAGCGAGCAAGCTTTAGAGTGGAAATGGAGAAACGCTGTTCTCTACTGCTGATAAACTGTTTTTCTCAGATTAACAAAAGCAGGACAATGCGGGTATCTACACTGCTGAGAACATGGCAAGGCTTTCTCAGTCCTCTGAGATTTGAAATATGTGAGGAGGTCCTTTGAAAGGTGGAGAAGGTCACTGAATTGTTATATTAGCTTACAGGTTACAGGACTAGAATTAAGTTGTTGGTTTGATTATTGAAGCTGTAAAATCTTGGTTGATATTGTTGGTGTGGTTTTTGTTTGTTTTGTTTTGGTTTGGTTTTTTTTTAATTCCTATATTATTTGGGAATTCCTTTATACAGTTAATATCCTTCCACGTCCCCTATAAAAATATATACCTGTGGTCATTTTTGTTAAAATTGGATTATCCCAGCCCTAGTTAGCCGAGGTAATAATAATAAACAGTAAGCTATTTTTGTTTTGGTGATCTCTGTTTTTTCTATGAAATGTTTTAAAGGGCTTTTGCAAACTTTGGCAAGTACTGTTTCTATCCTTTTCCTTTCCTAATTTAAACTTGTGTGTCCTCAGCAACCCGAGTACTATGAAAGTGTCCTCAAATCTGTATGATGCCTTGCCTCAAATAAAGATACTGGAAATGTGAAAACTTTCTGACCTGCCTTTTGCATTGCATGGCTTATACAGTGCACAAATGCATTAAAACTTTTGTAATTCTCTTTCCCTTTTCCCTTTTTGTTGTTCCTATTTGTCATTGTATTAGCATATTTTTAACCAAGACTTAAGATGTCCAGTGGAAGCCTTGAGTTGATCCAAGTCTCTTCTGCCAGTAGTAGGTGATGCAAATTGAATCCTTCAGAGCACAAATACTCATTTTAGAAATGAAGCACTGTCAAATACCGTGAACCAAGAGTTAAGTGAGAGGTCATTTGGCAAGGGTCTTTCCCATCTTGAACTTCCTACTCTCCAGCTGATTCGGTGTTGCTAGAGGGGCTGAGTGTGCTGTTGTCCGTATCGTATGTAGCAATAATCGTGCCTTGGTTAACCCCTTCTCCTTTCTTCATGCTTGACTGTTCTCCAGAAACCACTGATATATCCCATCTCTCTCATGTGCAGTAACACTTTTCCTCCTCTTTATTGCTTCCTGTTGGTTTAGTTCGCTTGTACCTTGTGTTAGTTTTGGACGTGTAACAGAATTTGCAGAACTGATGTCTTAGCTGATTTCACAACAGATAGCTTCTAAAGGTTTAAAATAGGCTTCAGAATACATTTTTTTTTTTTTTCCTAAGATGCACTGGTTTAGTTGACAGAAGTCCTTCTCGTATCTTGGCTTTTATGCTTTTGCTCAAGTTCCAAGCATTAAGAACACCACTTTGAGTAGAGTTGGAAATATAGTTTGTAAAGAACATTATAGGATTCTACGGGACATGAGTTCTCCAGGTTCAGAGTTGCTCTTCAAAGATTTATCTTTTTTCTTTTTTTCTTTTCTTTAAACCTCTTACCTGAAATAAGGATAGTAGCTTTGAATTCCTTGATTGCCTCACACAGCCTCTTTTCAGTGGTGGAAATGGCGTAAGAACCAAAGCGAAAGGAACTGAAATTTGCTTTATTGTGACCTGACTGCTTTATTGATGGATCAGATTGTGATGGTGTGGGAAGAGAGCAAGACAACTGTTCTTCTGCTTCCTAAGTCATTTAAAGCGTTTGTACTCCTATGAAAAATACCTTCTCTGTTAGGTTAGCATGAGACATGAGTCTTATGTACTGCCTGAAGTCACCATCAGATATATACCACCTCTGGCTAATGACTAAAAAGGAATTATTCTGACAAAACAACAATAATGCAAAATTCTTCACGTCTTCTGCACAGTTGGTTCACAGAAACTGAGAGTATAATATATGGAAAAACATGTATAGGATGACACCAAAAACTTCATGTAGCCTAAGACTCTGTTTCTGAGTGTGACTGGTAATTTGTCTTAAGAAAAACATTGGAAGTAAAGGACAAGTGTTCGCTTCAGCTGCTGTCCCACTCCAGCAGGCAGCATCTTAAAGATTTCCTGAGAACGATTGCAGTTGTACATTTTTATTAGACCTCGGTTTACATTTAGCTACTATTTTGTAGTTTCTTTTTGAACATTTGATGTCCTTGGCAATGAGTTCAACAGAAGTTTCTTTTGTTTCCTTTAAAACATCTGCTGGATAATTTAACTGTCTGCTAATGCCTGTGTTGTCTTAAAGGCATATAGAAAACAATTACTATTTTCTATGCCATTCATCTTTTTACAGATCTCCAGTTCCAGAGTGTGAAGTGAGGCAAAGAAGACGAATGCTTCCTTGAACCCTTGCTGGTTCTCTTTATCTCCCTCCTTTCCCTTTTCCCCTTTTCCTTCACTACCATTAAGAAATGCAAGGCATACTGTATTGCTTGCCACAAGTTGTTATATACTTAGCCAATTATTGTGTATCCAATTAGTACATCGTGGGAAGTTAATAAATGTCTGGACTTTGAGACTTGTCTCACTGTTGTTCAGTCCATTGAAGATTTACAAATCTGAGTCACTTGTCTCCCTCGTCTGAGCAGGACGGGACAGTTAGCTAGCATTAAGATAATTCATCCTGCTGTAATAAAATGCAATTTCAGATTCCTCTGTAGAGCTCAAGTTCAGTTCAAGTCCCCACGCTTCTCACTTCAGATGTTCTGTCACGGTGATTAAGTTGTAACTTGCGTTTTCAGTTTTTAAAAGACATAACATCACCCCCACCCCCCAACTCTTCTTTTTTTCAGCTTGTTAATTACTTATTTCCTCCTTATTTGCAAGTTCTGAGAGTGTTACTGCACTGTCTCGCATATTCATGACCACTGCATAAGAGACTTAATCTTCTAACAACAGCACAAATACTTGGAAAAATACATTTTAAAAACTGTAGAGAACTGATACTCACTTTTTAGCAGTACTGGCTCTACCCTACACTGCTTACAGCTAGCACTGGCTCTTACTCAGTGTGCTGTCCCCCAAACCATTAGATGCTTCCCAGTACAGCTGTTATTCCCAGTACCAGTGCATGGGTTTGTTTTATCCTTGCTGCAGAACGTGGCACATCTCCTTGTTGAGCTTCATGAACTGGATTCTGCCTCACCCTCCAGGTCACAGAGGTCTGTGTTAAGGTCCTTCAGTTTCTTGTATGAGCCAGTTTAAGTAGTGGAGTGTCACCTGTCAGTTTGCTCCGGGTGTGCTGTGTGTCACCATGCCAGCAACTAGTGAAAATACTGAGCAATGTGGGCCCCAGTACCTGTCCTCGGGGTGCTCCACTTGTTACAGCTGCTAGCCGGGTGTCTTGCTGTCAGTCGTTGTTTGAGCCTGGTGGTCCAGCAAATTTTCAACTTAGGAACAGTCTGTTTATCCTGCCTGAGAGTCCTCAACTTATAGATGAGAAAGTTCCAAGAGGCCTCCCTGTCAGGAGCTGTTCAGAGCCTTGGTCCCTGCCTGTCTGTCTGTCTGTTCTGGGCTTTCTTGCAACTCTCCCCTTTACCTTTTGGTTTCCTAGAAAATGGCAGGAGGGTCAGTGGCCTGCAGGCATTAGAAGTCTTCCTTATCTGTTCTGAGTTAATACGGAAGTGTAAATTGCCAGTATTCCCCTCGAGCCTGAGATGGCAATCCCAGTCCTTTCCTGTTAGAGGCTTTGCCTTTTAAGATGAAGCAAGTGATGGAGTTGCAATGAATTGAAACTATGGGCTAGCAAATTATTTTATCCATTGGAGTCAACTCTATCGGGTATGAGCATTGTGGTTCTTTTCCCTTTTAGAAGAAGGAGTCATCTCTTCTTTGAAACGTTCAAATCTGTTAGAATGACAGAAGAAATGTACTGTGGGAATTTCCCCTTTAAGCATTGAACCCACTTTTTGTATGAAGAAGTCTTTTTGAAAACCGTTGTTTTTATAGAACCTGGCAACAGCCCCCTGTGCACTCAGAGATGTACGGCAGATACTTGAGCATCAACAGAACAGTGTCTCTGCCTAGATTCTGTCCTGTTCTCAGTAAACTATTTTATAATTGAGATGTGATCTATTTTTCCTGTTTTCAAAGCAGGGGTGTTTAACAAACGTTTAGAACATTGTAGCTTAGGTCAAGAAAGACGTTCTTTGTGTTAAAGCTAAAGGCCTCCCTCATCAGCAGAACAAGTCAACAGCTGCCTTTGACCCAGGACATCCCGGAGCCATTAGATCTTGAAGAGGGTACCTTGCCAACCGGGCGAGCAAACTCAAGGTCCATATATCCTTCACTGAACTGCCCTCATAATAATACTAAAACTCATGCCTAGAGGTCAAGAAGACCCTTGGCCAGGTGAAGGCCTGGGGAAACAGTCTGCAATTAATTATTTTAAAATATAAAATGGCAATGACTAGCATTGAGATCTGGCTGACAGAACATCTTTCCAGGCTGTAAGCCAATATTGTGGCAATATGTCATTGTAAAGACAGAGAAAAATGACAGGAGACCACGTTGGTTTAGTCAGCCCCCCAGCCCGCAGGCATCATGTCGTTAAACACAATTCTGCAAGTAAAATTAAGAAAACTAATTCAAGCATCATCCAGCAAAATGGAGAGGGGTGTTAAAGGGAATTCTGAATGCCTTGTAAGGCACAAAAGTATTAAAGGCTAAGATTTAATAATGTCCTTGTCACATCCTTATGGCAGATAATAGCCTAAGATATGTGGCATTTCTTGTCTCCTTAACAGGCTCCAGTTTTCAAGCATTTTCAAATAAACACGTGACTGCTGATTTTACTCGTTTGTTAAACCCCCTTATAAGACATTCAGGCAATTCCTTCGTACCTGGAGTATGCTATATTCCTTGTTTAACTTAGAAATATTAATGATACAGGTTTTCACCAAAATAAGGTGTGCCTGGGTGACCTGGGGAGGCATACATTATAAACCATGGAAGAATACATAGATGCTTTTTCAAAGAAAGGTTTATATGTTCCTAGGTGTTAATGTTGATGTCTTACTGTTAATATTCAGGAGTGAATGGATTATTTTCCAATCTATTTCCAAGTGTGTTCTGGTCCCTACCAGAGCACGTCTGGAGATCCTCACAAGAGTGCTTTCAAGAACAGGAGTGCAATTAGGAGGTTAATTATGCTGATAGTCAGTTCTGAACCACTAAAAGTTATGATGGCTCAGTGAAAGCAGCACTAAAATTGTGGGACTTCAGAGCACTGATGGATGGTAAGATTCTGTTCATTTTGTTTCCTTAGATTCATCATGACACTGAAATCCTTTACAGACGCCTCAGCATCTTCACAGGACAAAATCTTTGCTGTGTTATGGTGTGTAACTGTTTTTCTGGGCCTTCATATTCTGTTTTTAGACTTGACAGAGTGAAAGACCCATTACTTTCAGGGGCAAAGGAGTGAGTTAAATGGGAATCGGAGTACTGCAAGGAAAAAAAACCACAATGTAAAAACCAGAATGAACTGGAACATCTCTAAAGCGATTTGGGATATCACAAGCGACCACATGTGGAAGGCACAGGCTCTAAAATTTGGTCTGCTGGTAACTGGACAGCGCATAAGGGCTTTCTCCAGAGGTGAAAGAATGAGATTTAGCTGCCCGTGTTTGAGCTGCGTAACTGAAGTTTTAGCTGAACATGCTGCTTTTCCAAAACATTTTAAGCATCTCACCTCTGTTGCAGCACAAACAGCATTTTGTCTTTATTGTCAACAAAAATATTGATGTGATAAACAGAAGAGTTAGGCAGCTCTTATAAAAATTTTTTAAACACTTCTTCAGAAATGCACATACCACTGATGTGCTAGCAACACCTTTTTGGTGGCAGTAGCATGTACCATTTCTGTCCATGCTAAGCTACATCAGGGCAGCTTGGACTACTGGACACTTCAGAGTCATGCTTTGACAAGTTAGTCAAAATCTTTATTACAGGAAGTAACACATGGAAAACACATCATGGATATGCTGCTCTGAAGAGAGAGCTGAATTATCTTCCTCTGAATTTGCACTTTGTCCTTCCTTTCGAGGAATCACAGCCTGTTGGATCTGTAGCACAGAATCTGAGTAAGCAGAAATCCAAAGAAAACACGCTCCTATGTATGTATGGACAGACAGTTTTGTGTGTTGTGTGTTATACGTTGAGGAGAACATCAAGGGTTAACACTGATAATGGAGCGTGATTTCCTGTGCTTTGTTGAGCCGTGAAGAGTTTAGAAAATGCTGAAGAGACTGTATACAGCCATGACCTAGAAATTAAGGCAGCAGTTTGGCAGAGAACAAACAGTGTATGATAAGGAAACCCCATTTGGAGTGATGAAAAATCTCAATGGCCAACAGTTACCTCCTGGAAGAAAGTGACTTTCTAGGCTGATGTTCAGAGACCACAGGGTAAAATACGCTACAAGTGAGGCAAATAAACCCAACCATTTCCTTTTTGATTTACAGAATGCTATGATCCACCTGCAAAAACGTTGCCTAGTCTCAACCAAGAACATCGTAAGTAACCAGACTCATTTCCCATCTCTACTGTGCTATTACTGAAAAGAACCAGGCATGAATTAAAATTTGTTTTACCTTACTTTTCGAAAGAGTAAGGTCTTATCAGTCTGATTTTTCTCAGAACATTTCAATGCAGGGAATTTTCACCCACAGAAACATTACTGATTCGTGATTATGGCAACTGTGATAAAAACAACAAAAAAAAAACACAACAAAAAACCCCCACCCAACTATTAATGCACCAGATTGAAGAGGTTTTCATCTTTTAATCTGTGGCTGCTTAACATCTTGTCACACTTAGTGCTATTCATACTGCTAATTATGCATTCAACTGATATAAATTCTAAGAAATACAAACCGAATCTGATCTATTCTGCCTATTGTTTTGAAGCCTGTGAAAAGCAGGGGTGAAACTTTAAAGCATCCGTATGGTATACCTTTCTGCAATTGCCAAAGGAAAAGTTTTCTAAAAGTATTGTCTTAATTTTATTTAAAAAATAAACAAAACAAAACAAAA